>BRDA01004103.1:15713-55779 GCA_036984385.1 Crenuchus spilurus | reverse complement strand
GTTCAATTGCAAATACTGATATGATAATCAGTAAACTGCTAAATGTCAGCTCTGATTATTGATCAGGACTGATAATCATTCAACCTCTAGTTAATACATTGTATATGTATTTAACATGTCTGTTATACATGCCAAACATGTCCAAATGTTTGTGGACACCTCTTCTAATGAATGCATTCAGCTACTTTAAGTTGCACCCATTGCTGACACAGATGAACAAGCACACACAGCTTAACTCGTCCCTGTAGAGAAGTACTGCCAATACAATAAGACTCTCTGGACTCTCTCATGCCTAATGCCAGGCGTGGGCCAGAGGGGCCCCTAAGCATTGAGCTGTGGAGCAGTTGGTGCTCCAGTGTGGTGCTCCATCCAGTACTTTTAAGATGAGTTGATTTGGTGTTCCTCCATCATCTTTACCTGTTGTTGCGGGAGACAATCAAATCCTCACAGCAATGCTCAGCAAGCTTGTAGAAAGCCTTCCCCAGACATGAGAGACAGTTACTCCAACAAAAGCAGGATGTACTCTTTAAAATACCCTTGACTGTGGAAGAAACAACGAATACGCAGGTGTCCCAATACTTTTGTCCAAATGTTCCATTGCTGCAAGGCGACAGTTAAACCGCCGAAAAAGTGACGTGAATTATTTAGATCTCTTTTCTCATCTGCAATCATTTATTCTGAACAAGCCGACGATGTTGCTCTGTCTGTTTTCATGCTGGCTCCGTTGCCCTGTTTTGTCTGCCCTTCAGGACGAACGGACTTCATATGGAAAGCAAATGACTTTTTAGGTCTTCCTCTGTGGAGAGATGTCGTTACTGATAACACGTAGACCTACTGGACACAAAGCAATTTCTGAATAAGAAACAAAGGAATAAGTGTGTCTCGGCGCACTGTCGTGCCTGATTTACTCGCAGCAAAGCCATTAACATATACGCGGATCAGCACAACATTAAAACCACCTCCTTGGTTCTACACTCACCGCCCATTTTAGACCGTATAGGTGCACTTTGTAGTTCTACAGTTATGACTGTAGTCAAATCAAATCAAATTTATTTGTAAAGCGCTTTTTACAACTGATGTCACAAAGCAGCTTCACAGGGTTAGTAATAACAAACATCAACTCATTAATCCCTAATCCTCTGTGAGCAAACTAACGGTGACAGTGGCAAGGGAAAACTCCCTCAGAGCTGGAAGAAGAAACCTTGGGAGGAACCAGACTCACATGGGGGACCCATCCTCCTCTGGTCTGCTAATTCTAAGTGTGTGATAAATCATAATCATGTGATGTTGTTGTAATGTTCAGATGAACTGATATGGTGACAGTAGTGGGACAGGGATGATGATGATAGTGGGAGCAATGATAACGGCCAGAAAGTCCATATGAACTCCAATGTGGGCAGTAGAGTAGGGCATCTGGAGCAGGCCACAGTCGTAGTCCATCTGTTTGTGTTAGCCTGGGACCTGTGGTGATGCAGGTGGATCATTCTCAGTACTTCAGTGACACTGATGTGGTGGTGGTGTGTTAGAGCTGCTGGAGATGTTAAACACTGTCACTCACTGTCCTCCATCAGACACACCTGCCTTGTTGGTAAAGGAGGTTAATAACATTTACATAAGCCTGTAATAAATAAACTCATAATAAACTCTCATCTCTCAACATCGGTTTGGTGATTTTGTATTAAAACCCTGTTTATTAGACAATAACAGCGTTTGGGTAACCAAAGGGCTGCCTCGAGCATCAAAATAATGACCCTTCTTTAAGGAGACAAGGTGCACTGAGCTAACTTTATTTTGGTCTGGAGCTCTTCCCAGAAAAGCTCGTGGAGTTTTGGTCTAAGGTTGCAGCCAGATCTCCGTCCAGAATCTAAAGCGCTTTTCGTGGTGATTATGAGACGGCACCCAAGAGGTATGCTTGCCAACGTGTTCTCCCTCCCAGCCTTTAGTCCCAGCACAGTGAAACCTAAAATTGGCCCCTAAGTATGACAATTGGTAGAACACAGTTCTTGTGCAGAATTAATGTCCTTCACCGAGCTGCTTCTTAATAATAAAGATTAGACAAATTCCCAGATCTGGTGTCTAAAACTTCGCTGCTTTTTTATGAGAAACTTAGTGCAGTTAGGCACCGAGACATGGGAGCCACAAAGCTGCCTTTGTTCTAGTACAATCCTGTAAAATATTAATGGAAATATCCTTGTAAGCCTTTGATTACTTCTACAATGACGGCCCTGTTTCCACTCCCAGTGTGAGGGATTAGATGAAATGCTTTAAATGGGAAATGCTTGTGTCTACGATTGTCCAGGTGACAGGATGGGTGGGAACAGGTATGACAGGTAGACTAATCCTGCCTGGAAGGGCCTGATGCGGCAACACATTAGACTAAAACAGGGATTAACTTTGATTCTGGCACCTGGGAATAGCAAGGTTCAGTGAATGGTAGATGTTATTTTACGGGGAGATGTTAGGTGCTGTTTTTACAGTCATATTATCTATTTATGTTCTCTAAGACCAAGAAAATAACTTGCTTTCCAGGAACAAGCTGAAAAAATGTCAAACAGAATTGTTTCAAATAAGGTGTAGAATAACACAGCACTGTTTTACTTAGGATACTATTTTGGCATGTCATTGTCTATCAGCATATCCCAATGGGATATATTCTTTGTGTGTGTGTGTTGTTTGATTTGGTTTTATTTATGCATAGATAACAAAAAAATAACACATTTATTGCAGAGGTGTCAAGTAATGAAGTACAAATACTTTGTTACTATACTTAAGTAGAAACTTTAGTTATCTATACTGGAGTAATTATTTTCAGACGACTTTTTACTTCTACTTACATTTTCATGTAATTATCAGGAGTTTGTCATCATTCAAAAAACATTGGATGATAAGTATAAACATATACCATTCTGATACTCTATTGGTAAGCGATCCATCACACCTGCACGTCACGTGTCTCGTCACTCTCCAGTAAACTCAGTGCTACACATATATGGTCGCTAATATATTTGAAATGACTATAGCGGCTGATTAAGGGCTTTTCCTGCAACGCAGCACTTCCAAAAGCAACAGAAAGAGATGAAGTGTCGTCCTCAAACAAGTTTATTCTGTCTTGTTTTTTCACACAGGTCCGTTTGTATTGTTTTTAGCAGGATAACAAACAAAGGAATAAATAAAAAATTTTGCTTAGCATAACAGGCTACGCTAAGAAAACTGTAGCTCTTCGTGCTACCTTAAACTACTGCCCTGATCTCCTCAGGGAAAAGTAATGGAGTACAGAGTAAGTTTGCAATCAGGGAAAGCAATCGATTGTCAGAAAAATAAAGGATTTACTCTAAATACTAAAATAATGCTCCTAAATAATCTAGAAGAACATAAAACACAAAATAGTGATATAATTGCTATTAAATATACTTTTAGTACAAAATGGCTCTTACATTAATAAAATCTATTAATTTTTAAGGGACAGATATGCAGCTGAAACAGGAAGCCAGTACATCCCAAAAAAGTCAACATCACCATTTTAATATAACATTATAGTCATTACAGCTTTTAGAAAAAAATTATTTTGGGGGTGGGGGGGTGCACTATATGCCCCTGTGGCACA
The DNA here is from genome assembly GCA_036984385.1 of Crenuchus spilurus. Lineage (NCBI taxonomy): Eukaryota > Metazoa > Chordata > Actinopteri > Characiformes > Crenuchidae > Crenuchus > Crenuchus spilurus. The sequence continues at coordinate 52,175 of BRDA01004103.1, read as the reverse complement.
GCCTAAGTTTTGACATTTGTTGTCCTTACATTACTTTTACTTTTATACTGTAAGTAGTTTTGAAACCAGAACTTTTATACTTTTACTTGAGTAAAAATCTTAAGTTGATACTTAAACTTCTATAAAAGTCTTTTTAAACCCTAGTATCTGTACTTCTACCTGAGTCATGAATGTCAATACTTTTCACACCTTTGGTTTATTGGCATAGAAATGAGCATAAGTGTGGATTCTGATAATCTGATTAAAAATGGGTAAAAAGTTACTACATTTCAGTCCTAGTAAATTCACTATGTGTCAAATGTTTGTGGACACCACTTCTAATGAGTGCATTCAGTTACATTACATTGTACAAATGCACACACAGCTTGTCTAGTCCCTGTAGAGAAGCACTGCCAATAGAATAGAACTAAACATGAACCTATTGGTACAATGTCTAATGCCAGGTGTGGGTTAGAGGAGTATAAATTCCCCAATCATGGAGCTATAGAGCAGTGGAACTATGTTCTTTGCTCCAGCTAGTACTTTAGGGATGACATCCAACGTCCTTACCTCATTAATGCTCTTATTGCTTAATGCAATCAAATCCTCACCGCAATGCTCCAGTAAAGCAGAAACAGCACAGTACTGTTTTGCTTAGGAAAACTATTTTAGCCTGTCATTGTCCATCAGCAGATCACAACAGGATCTATTCTTTCTCTGGTTTTGGCCGGCAGCTCAACAGTAAAGCACATTGTTATGCCAGAATGAACTTTGCTGTGGCTAAGAGTACAGTCTCATCATGTGTGTTCCTGCATCCCCTCAAAAATAAAACTGCTTCTTTGCCAGAAGATACAAACACAAAGCAATGTGAATTCTTCACTTTGTATCTTAAAGGTCCTGTTTGATCGAAAATGACTTTCACTGACCAGTCCCTACAGCGCATTATTCTAACTAAGCTGCAAAAATTGTTCACTTTGAAATCACTGTTTTTGTGATGTCACAGAAAACCATGCATTTACATATATCTGCCTGTGCAGCCTACAGGAACGTAGCCCTGCTCACTGACAGTGTATGATCAATTAGCCAATCAGAACAGAGATTACATACACTCATTACACATTAGGTGAAAGTAGGGTGACCAGATCTGAAATGACAAAAAAGAGGACACCTCAGCAGGGTTTTTTATTTGTGCTTGAAAATAAATTGTATTATTATTATTAATTATTAATAAATATTGACAAATTCTGATTTATATTGTATTAATAATTACTAGTTACTATTAATAATATACTATTAATAACTATGCAATTTATTATGAATAATACAATAATACAATAATAAAATTAATATTAATAATTAATAAAATAATACATTACATATTAAATTATAATCTGCTAAAAGCATATAGCATAACATTATCAGTCAATTTAACTTCAGCTAATTATCACCAATGTTACACTTATGTTTGGAATGTACAGTCAATAAACCTCATTTACACATAATTATACCTCATTTTTGAGCAAAAATAAGCAGAAATTCTGAAATATTTTTTATAATAGTTCAACTTAGAGGCATGTAAATAGATGGCTTATCACAGACTGGTAGACACACGCACACAGACTCAAATGTTAATGTTAATTAATTTTATTATTAAACCTCTTATATTAAACTACGTCTAGCTGACGTGACAGACAGAACAAAAGCTCAACATATAAACAACTTACAGGTGAAAACGGACGCTGTTTGAGGGAGTGACAGCGGCGACGGCCAATCACACGTTAGCAAGAAACGGCAGAGCCAATCGGTGATCTTGTAGGCGGCCTAAAGGGAAACCGGCTTGGATTTTTGCTGGGTCCTAATGCTCGCCCGTCTCTATTTAATACAGCATAACATCTCACTCAAGCAAACCGAACGGAATAGGAGGAGGGCGAGACTAGTTTGTGAACGAAACGCTTCTTGAGTAAAATAAAAACCCTGACGTTTGTGAAATTCCGCCCGGACATGTTTTTTAAGTCTCAAAAAGAGGACATGTCCGGGTAAAAGAGGACGTCTGGTATACAGAGTCTTAAACATAAGTATACATGTGTACCTAATGAAGTGGCCTGTGAGCGTGTACCCGTCTTAAAGGCACAGTAACCAAACAGTCTGTTTAATTAAATGGCTTAAACAGAGAGAATTAATTCTGAATTCTTTTTAGTGAGAATATAAATATGGAAAATGTAAATGTAAACGTAAGAGGCCATAAAAGATTCGGAAACAGTTTTTTTGCAGTAAACATTCTTTGTCTTTGTCATGTTTGGCCAGTTGGAAAGCGTAAGGCTAACACATACATCGCACATACATTATTATAGCGTGTTTTCTAAAGGACTGTTCAGCCTCAGTAATTACATTTAGTGCATATCAGCTATTGAATGTGTATGGCTGTTTTTACAATACCGGAATGGAACCTTGATGAAAGGATGGCCTAGAAAAGCAAACAACAAAAGGATCTGGCAACTGCACAATGACTTCAGCCAATCTTAACTCCCAAGGCCAAACACTGGGCTTTGTCTGCAGAAAAATTTCGAAATGCCGCTTCAGCGAGTTGCTTTAGAGCATCATCGTCTGCTCGTGTTTGCAGATTGAACTCTCAGTAAGAATCTACTCATTCGTCTGCGGGCTTCTCTGCTCTTTTATTTTCATTCTCTGTTGCCAATGGCATCCCTCTCAGAGGAGAAAGAGGGCAAATGTCCACACCTTTAGAAACAAATGAGGTCATCTGGGGTGATTCCTAAGAATTGATCAAAGTCACTGGCTATTTGAGAATATGTGTCCCCGATCGCTCTCAAGAGTCCCTATTGATTCAGTCTTCCTCTACGCTCTTTGTAATTAGTATCGATGTATCGTTTGTACTGCAAACTCAAAAAGATCTGCATCTACGTTTAGTATACAAACCAGTTTCAACTGTTTACTAGTGCAGCTCCCAAAATTAGAGTTCACGTTAAAATGTTTATAATTTAATTCTTAGTGCTTTATGAATTACTCTTAAAGTGACATATTTCACGTAGGGATGTTCCGAGCAGGTTTTATGCTACAGGTCACCGATACCGATCACCAAGAGTGCCGATCACCGATACCGATCACATGGATCAAATTTCTTAATTTAATTATGAGCTTTACTGGCTACGTGATATAGATAAAAGGAACCGGGCCCCAAGTGGCTCAGCAGGCTAAGACGCTGACACTATGAACAGAGGATCACAAGTCTGAATCCCGGTCATGCTGTTTGCCATCAACAGCCGGGGCCCAAGAGAGCAAAATTGGCAGTGCTCTCTCTGGGTGGGTAGATGGCGCTCTCTTTCTCTATCACTCTCACATTGCAATGTCCGCTGGCTCAGGCATCTACTAATGGTTCCATTCAAAACTAGAGACCCTGTGCTTTCCTCTGAGCGCGTTGGGTCCCCAGTGACGGTTTACAATATCAGGGGAAGTTTGAAAAAAGGCGGTAGCTGTATCACACGCAGCGGAGGAGGCTTGTGTATGCCTTCACCCTCCTAGAGACAGTGCAAAGTGATGGGGAGAGACACTAATGAGTTGGGTTAATTAGCGACTACCACATTGGGAAAGGGATAAAATTGGCAAAAAAAAGAAAAAAGGAACCATAAAATCACATTAATTTAGACAAAATCTTTCTTTTTCAAGGGAAAAATACAAAAAAACTTGCAGGCACAATGCAGTAACTATACAAGTCAAAAGGAAAACTGAACAATACGTTTACCTGCTCTCAGTAACACAATCTTTAACAGACTGAAAACATGAAGACTAAATAGTGCAGGAAGTCAGATAAATCTCACAACATTGATGAAATAAAATAATGTCATATAAAAAAGGGAACATTCATTTTTTTTAATAAAGAGGAGCATCTCAGCCTTTTCAGTAGAGTCTGTTCCGGTGTTCGTCCACAGTGTTGGATGCAGAGCTGAATAAGCATCACTCTGCAAACTTGTGCAGTGAGCCTCAAAAACTCACCAGACTCCGCCCAGTGTTTGTTCTTTCAATGTTGTATTAAATTCGTGTTAAATGTTAACCTGCTTACCCCGCAATGTATTTTTACATTGCATGTGTTGCAGGATGCAAACTTTACATCACGCTCCCACATTTTGAAGGAAAGGGGGGGGGGGGTATTTGTGGATTTTATCAGAGTCTCTAAAACAGATAAAATTATGTGTGTAAGACCCTCACAGCCTCATTTCTGTCAGTCTTGTGTCCATGTGCTCTTTGTTTACATTCTGTTGTCTCCACCCTCGTCACGTTATAGCCTGTCTTGTCATTGGTGTCATTGCACAGGCCTGGTCCCTCGTCCCTTGTGTGATTACATTTGTTTGTAAACAACTGTTCAATAAATTGTTCATAAATTTTTCATCTGTTCAAAATGTAGTTTAAAAATGTAAACTGTCGTGTATTTTATGTATTTTAATAAGTGATATATTTCAAGCCTTTTTTTCGAATCCCGGTCATGCTGTTTACCATCAACAGCCGGAGCCAAAGAGAGCAAAACATTGGCAGTGCTCTCTCTGGGGGGGTAGATGGCGCTCTCACTCTCTCCTTATCACTTTCACATTGCAATGTCCACTGGCTCAGACATCTACTGATTGGTCCAATCGGAGATGGGGATAAAAATTGTCCAAAACCTAGAAATAAATAAAAAAATTAAAATAAAATAAAATTTTATAAAGTTAAAAGTAGGGCTGTCAAACGCTAAAAAAAATAATCGTGATTAATATCAGTATGTCATATAGTTAATCACGATTAATTATACAAGCCTTGCGTCATCATTCATGCAGCACTCGATGCGGAAAGTATAAAGTAGCCTTTACTCCTTATGATGGTGCGCACGGTCAAGTCTAAACATGAACTACGGAGGACTCGCAGGAACAAATAGAATTTGTGTTAACGACACTCATTTTTAAATTGAGATCTCGTTAATGCATTATCTCATTAACTTTGACAGCTGTACTTATAAGCCATACTGATGAACAGTTCATGAACACAAATATAAACAAAAATCTTTTCTTTATAATATTCTATTTCCCTGAGATGCACTAGCACATGTTTACACCTCACTTATTTTAAAATAGACGCAGACGGTGCCATTGACAATGTGATTGAGCTTTGACAATCAATTTGATTGAGTCAGGGCACAATAATACAAGAATTCAGCACTTTTGGGTTCATACTGTGTGAGGAGTGCATTTTACGCAGGCATTGCAAATCTGAGCCAGAATCTGAGGTGACCTGGTTTTGCTGTGGCCCCCCGGCAACCTTCTGTAGGTACACAACTGGAGCAAGTGTTTTTACCCACTGATTAACCTTAGATGTGTGAACCCAACCCATAATGAAGAGTTTATACTGAGCATCACAATCAAGGAGTTGTAAAATAGAAATTCTCTTGTAATCAGCTTGTCCTTTAAGCTAAACCAAGACTCGCATAAACAGTCATTACTCTCTTTCAGGGGGTGGCAGGCACCCAGCAGTTATGAATTAGGCCGTTCCTCATAAAGCTGTTTATGAATTCTTAGAAAAACTTAATATGTTAATGTGACTCGGGTGATTTTCGTGACAGTCGCCAGCCGAACTTTCCAAAGCTGCCTGCAGAGAATAATAACTCTAATAACTATTCAGGGCTACTTTATTGTTGATTTTTTTAATGTTTCAGGTGTTCAAGAAAGATTTCTTTCATTAATATTTAAGCTGTAGTAATTTTCTATATTCCTAAAACTAGACAAATAGAACCAAATCAAACAAAAAAGACAAAAATATTAGACTAAGCCATTTATTTTTTGAGGAAAGTGATTATATTGGTAGATTGTTACATGTCCACCCCTCCAGAATTACACTCAATTACTGGTGGGCTGGCCTATACAAGCAAATTGATTTTGCTCCCAGTCCTTACCCGTTCACTTTAAGATGGTTTATCAGTGTATATTATGGGTTAAACTCAAACAACACAATATAAGAGAAACGTTTAACTCCAAGACGTTTTTATCATGTGTGGTAATTAAGTGATTAAATGATCTTACATCACTTATTATTATATAAATAATAATAATACATGTTTTAAAATGAATTATATAAATAAGAACGAGCTGATGTATATAATCAGATACATGTCTTTTGCCCCCTGGTGGATGATCTGTGCACTGCATGCACCAGAGGATATAAACAGATTTCTGAGTTTGAAATGAGTTAAAAAGTAAAGGAAACTCAGTGTATAAGGGGTTAATAGTTTGTGTTCTGTATGTTTTTGTTTGTTTAAACAATATGCTGCAAAACATTCTGGATGTATCAAATATGGTACTCTTGGTACAAGCTGTGGTTATCTCACGCCTCGATTACTGCAACGCTGTGCTAACAGGCCTCCCAGCCTGCACTATTAAACCACTACAGATGGTCCAGAATGCAGCAGCACGTCTGGTTTTTAACCATCCAAAACGGGCACATGTCACCCCACTGCTCATTGAGCTACACTGGCTTCTGATTGCTGCCCGGATCAAACACAAAGCCTGCACGATCGCCTATAAGGTGATGACAGAACAGGCTCCCTCTTATCTGCACTCGCTCCTAAAAGCTTATGTCCCGGCCCGGTCGCTGCGCTCCTCCACTGAACGTCGCCTTGCTTTGCCTAACATTCACACAAAGCAATCCAGACTGTTCTCCTCAGTAGTTCCCAGATGGTGGAACAAGCTGCCTACCACCACTAGAGCAGAGGTGTCCCTCACTGGGTTCAAGAAACTCCTAAAATCCGAGCTCTTCAAAGAGCACCTGCTCTAGTGATCCCAAATACTTCCCATGAGTACTGATATGCACTCAGCATTCGATGTCCAAATGTTAATTATTTAACATTAGTATTTTTCTGCATCTGTACTTTTATACAGTGGCTTTGGATAAAAGCCTCCGCTAAATGTAATGTAATGTAATGATACATAACAAAATGTTTATATGCAAGATGCTATTTAATTATTTTTTTCATAATTTGTCAAATAAACACAATAGTTTAATATAGTTTAATATAGTTTTCTGAGAATCATTTGATGCTCCAGGCTTTACAGATTTAACTACCTTGTAGTCCACCAACTAGTCGTGTTGGGTGCTGCTCACCATGTTGTAACCTGCTGGCCTATTTGTACGACGCAAAGACATCCATTATGGCAGATTTTCCTTGCAAAGGTCAAGGTGGTCATGGTTGAAAACATGAGCTGATTTATCATCATCCGTTCCGTTGGAGAAAAGAGGGTTCTGCGGTGCATGCTCTAGCCTCTCAAGAATGTGCTCGGTCTCATGCCATTACCCAGGCCAGGTCTGATGTAGTGAAAGACAGAGGAGCTGTCTGATGACAGGCTGACTGTGTTGGCAGCCTCAGAGTTTCCCTGCAGGCTGGATGCACTTACCTAATGTACGTCTCAGAGGAATGCAGGACGTTCAGCTTTTCTCTCTTGTTGGAAAAATCTGTTAGATAAGCTTTTCTGAGATCATGATGTGGATGGACCGAATCCCACAGGATTCCAGCAAGTCCTTGACTCATGATTTTACCTCAGATTAAGAGGAAACACACACACACCTTTCCCTTCTCCCTAAATCTCTCTCTCTCTTTCTCTTGGTCTCTTTTTTGTCTCTCTAATACACACATAAATATAGCGCCACATCAAAAAATCATGATTTTTTTTTTTCCCCAAAAAGATAAATTGTCATATTTTATATTAATTACTCATACAGTGACATGTTTCAGAATTTTTTTGTTTTAATGTTGATCAGTTTGGCTTTTAGCTCATCAACATCAGAAATCCATCCATCCATCATCCCACCCGTTTAATCCTTGTCAGGGTCGCGGTTAGTCCTCTACCCCCTCACCGGACGCAGGGCAGGCCATTACACTATCCCAAATAAACCCAGGACAGGGCGCCAGTCCATCTCTGGGTGCACACATACAATTATTTTAGAGTAGCCAATGCACCTGATCACTGTGTTTTGGACTGTGGGAGGAAACCGGAGACCCTGGAGGAAACCCACACAGAGTGGGACTTGAACCCAAGACCTCAGTGCTGAGAGTCGAACATGCCACCGTGCCGCCCCCTAGAATATTTCATTTGGAGTGAATTACTACACTGCAAAAACAGCACTACTTGAAATAAGCCAAATATTCCTAAATGTGGTTCATTTTTCTTGTTTTGAGAAAAAATAATCTGCCAATGGGGTCAGCAGAAGTTGTGTGGCTAGAATTCTTATAACTAGCAAATGAATCTAACTCATATATGTAACTCATATACAGGAGTGTAGCAGCAAATTCGGGGCCCTGTACACACTCAATGTCAGTGGGCCCCTATAAATGCCAGTAAACGAAGCACATGAGCAAAAAAAGGGGGGTATTTATTTAAATAAAAAAGCATAAATAAGGTTTTAAGCTACAAACAGATGAGATTATGTTGATGTAGCTATTTACATGTTGATATATGTGGCAGAAATATTGCTGGTGGATCATTTATTAAGTCTCAGCACAGAGTTTCACTTTTAGCTCTGCTGTGTTAGTAAACAATAGGCTTTAGCACACACACTGAACCAAAAGACTAACTTACTTTAAACTTAAGGTAAACAACTCGCATTTAGGCAGCAATTATACCTGTCAGCAGTGAGCTAGCTAACTAGCGCTCTCTCTCTGTTTCTGTCTCTCTCTCTGCTGCTCCAGCTGCACCAGAGCCACTGTTTGTTTCTGAAACTGGTTAAAGTTGATTACTAACGTTAGCGGCTCATAATTGTCTTTATACTTACAGCCGCAAGCAGCCTGGTTGGCAACTAACTAAACTAACGACTTCACGTGAGCCTCCAAAAATCAGCTGCAACTGTCTGGAGTGGACCACTTTAACTTTAATTGGACTTTGCATAACAAGAAAACTCGGTTCACCTTTGGGAAAGAAAGTCGTCAACAGCTGTCTCCCCTCATTCTGCCTTCTTTCTTTTTCCTCCCTTTCTTTCTTCTTTTGAAATCCTGATTTCTGCTTTTTGGGCATGTTGCGTAGCACCCAGGTCATTCAATCTAGGCTCACTGACGTTAAACTTGTCGTTAGTCGCTGTTGGGCGGACTAAACCATTTTGGGCCTCCAAGAGGGGGCCTCAGAATGTCCAATATGTTGAGAGGACTGTGATTAAAGTTCATTCCCTCAGTTGATATTATCAGTATATTTGAAATATGAATTAATAAATATTTAATTTGAGGGCCCAATTCATTCAAAATAAAAACAACCAAAAAAAATTAAAATTCAGGATTTTTATGGGCCCCTCTCCCTACTCGGGCCCTGGGTAGTCCGGTCCACTTTTCCCCCCACTACCATGCCCATGCTCATATGTGTTTTTAAATTAAACTAAATTGTCAAGAATGAAAGAAAATTGTGCTTCTTACAAGCAAAAGCTGCTTTTCTTAAGAAATATATTTTTTTTAAATGAGTGTTACAAACTCTTGATTTAGTGTCATTAAATACATTTCTTAAATTGATAATTTGTTTAAGTGGACTTAATCTTTAAATAAGAAAAATAATCTTATTCTTATTCTGGAATTTAAACCAAACCACAGTTACCCTGTAACTGGTAAATAAAGCCATTTCATTTATAAGAAAAAAACGTCCATAAACAAAGTTTTTTTTAACTTATAAATCATTTTATATAAACAGTATCAGTTGACAGTTTACCTTTTAGAATTAAGTTATGAACACAAAAGCACTCATTTTTGCACTAGTACACTTACATTCCTCTTCTCTATGAATCTCTTTCTCTCTATTCCACCGCTCCATTTGTCTCTCTCAGTCTTTCTCCCCAGTTCCCTTTCTCCTTTCTCTCTTTGCTCTCTTTCTGTGTAGTTTGCTTTATTTTTTCTTTCTCTTGTTCTCTCTGTCCTGCTTTTTTCTCTGAGTCTCACTCTCTGTTTCTCTCCTACACAGTAAATATGCCAGTGTTAAATCAACACTATCAGAGTTAAATTAACACTGAGGGTGTCAAAATGTAACACTCCCAGTGTTAATTTAACTCTAATAGTGTTGATTTAACACTGGCAGATTTACTGTGTATAAGTGACCTTAAATGCTTCATAATAAGAGTTAATAACCACATTTTGTTTTAATACTGAGTGCCCGGCTGGACGGACTTGTCTTAGCGCTGTTAGCTTTAGATTAGTACACAGAGGCTTTTGTAGACTGGCTGTCTTTCACTGATAGGACCGAGTCACGCTGCCAGAGGAAATGTATGATGTTGGGATCGTTGCTTGAAGTCCACTTGTTTGGACGTAACTGCCAGAGAGAGAGATTGTTGACTTTCCTTCAGCTCTGTCAGAGTGTTGGTGAAATATGGCCATTTGGATCTCTTTATAAAGCAAAAATCAAAGCATGTTCCATGATCTCCATGTGCTTGTGTTGGACCATCACCACCAGTGACTGGCCTTCCATCTGTTAGCATACGATGCAATAAAGTGTTGCTGGGAGATGTATCCCCTGGAACTCAGCACACTCGATCTGAAAATGAATCTTACAGAGATGTAGATTAATGATGAGGTTGGAAACGTCCCCTCTTTTATACATTCCTTCTTATCCGCTGGGTAGGGCTCAGTGCAAGACCAGACAAATTTGTCTTTCGGCAAGACAGCTCATTTTGTTTCATCGGGGGGATTCTAAGCTCAAGATTAATTAGAGAACGCTCTCTCAGCTCTGATGAAACTCTAGTAGGCCTGTTTAATAATCTATATTCATTAGACTTTCCTTACTTTTTCCTCTCTTTTGATCTTTTCTTTTGTAAGGAGAGCTTTTCCTCTGTTATAAGTTCAGATTAATTCAGTTACAGTTACTGTTAAACTCCAGTTTTGTATTCTCATAGGGTCACTGTTACTCTCCTACCCCCTCACCAGGCACAGGGCATTAATGACTATTCTAGCCAAGACCATGACAGAGTACCAGTCCATTGCTGGGCACACGCACAGAAGTTTAGAGTACCCAATTCACCTGACCTCTATGGAAACCCACATGGAAAAATGTAAACTCTGCACAGATGGGGACTTGAATCCAAGACCTCAGCGCTTAGAGACAAGCGTGCTAACCACCAAGCCACCGTGCCACCATGCCACCCCAGAGGTGACACATTGTATGAAATTAATGAAGGAGGTGGAAGCAATGAATTCAACAATGTGAAGTTTTGATCAGTTGGGTAAAACTGGACACCTTGAAGGCTGTTATCCCGCTTATACCCCAGTTGCCACATTATAGGCATTTTTGTATACTAGTGCATCTTCAAAAAATTTAGAACATATAGTCATATCTAGTCATACGTACAGGGGTTAGACAATGAAAGTGAAACAGCTGTCATGTTAGTGTAGGAGGTTTCATGGCTAAACTGGACCAGTCTGGTGGTTCATTAATGTCACATTGCACCAGTAAGAGCAGAGTGTGAAGGTTCAGTTAGCAGGTAAGAGCACAGTTATATAGTATATTACAATGCACACAACATTATGGTGACATACCAGAGTTCAAAAGAGGACAAATTGTTGCTGCACGTCTTGCTGGCGCATCTGTGACCAAGACAGCAAGTCTTTGTGTCTAAATATTATTGAGCCACTTTGGGGTGTTTTGGAGGAGCGAGTCAGGAAACAGTTTCCTCCACCAGCATCACGTAGTGACCTGACCACTATCCTGCAAGAAGAATGGCTTAAAATCCCTCTGACCACTGTGCAGGACTTGTATATGTCATTCCCAAGATCAATTGACCCTGTATTGGCTGCAAAAGGAGGCCCTACACCTACTAATCAATTATTGTGGTCTAAAACCAGCTGTTTCACTTTCATTGTCTAACCCCTGTATATTCATTGTAACATATTTCTAAGCTTTTTTTAATGTTGATATTCTTTGAATAGTAATTTACCCCAAATTAAGCATTCTAATAATTTGAGATTAAAAAATTGGTTAGGGATCTGGTCTTGTGACCAGAAGGTCACTGGTTCGATCCTTGGGCAGGTCATGACTGAAGTGCCCTCTAGCAAGGCACCTAACCCACAATGGCTGTCCGGGCACCGTGGATAGGGCTGCACACCACTAGTGTGTGTGTTTCACTGCACAGATGGGTGAAATGTGGTCAAATTTCCCCACTGTAGGACTAATAAGCGATAATAAAATTATAATCAGACCAGGAACAGGGGAACAGGGCTGTGTGGGTCACAAGACAAGACGTGGGCGGAGACATGACAATGTAAACAAAACAGCCCATGGACACCAGAGTAAGACGGGGACGAGGCTGTGTCAGGAGGTTTCACAATTCTTTATTTACTGAATTTAACATTTTGTAAATAACTGAAGAAAACGTTCCCTTTGCAAAGGTTAAGATGCATTCAGTCTTTTATGTGTTATAGTTTCCCATAATGTTAAATTAACTGAAATGTACAGAAAACGCCTAATTTTATGTATTTCTCTCTAGAGGATATGTTAACTTATTTTTGATTAGTATCAATAAAAACACGTCGTTTGTCCAAACTGACATTTGAGGCATTTAGCAGAGGCTCTTACGCAGAGTGACTTATAGTTTGGGTTTAGGTGCCTTGCTCAAAGGCACTTCAATCTTGACCTGCCTGAGATAATATTTTTCGGTGAAACAGCTGTTTGAATTCATTAACATATTTAAAAAATGTAAATACTAAAAGACACCTGGCATGAAGCTCAGTCCGGCTGTTTTGCCGGGTTAAGCCCTGGATTAAGGTAATGCTATCTCGGCTGTTGTTTAACCTCATGACCTTTGACTTACGAGTCCACAGTAATTACTGCTCAGCACTGCAGAGACACTCAGAATGACCTGCAGGCTTCAGCACATCAACACACCACCCAATCTGTAGATGCCTCATCTTTTAAGACGCTCAAAAGCAGTTAAATCCTTCCAGAGCGCCGACCCTAAAATGGCCCAGATGACTGAGGTTCGGTGAAAGACATCTGACAGTGCTTAGTTTCTCCTGCTGAGTGTGAATGCAGGTCTAGTCCCTTGAGAAAAGCACATTTTTTATCATTCCCATCATAATTCTCTAAGATGCTGATGAAATAATTGGAATAAATGATCCATTCTGCCATTGCACAGCACTCAGGCTCTCTGCCCATACTGAGCACATTTGGTCCAGAGCTTCTGTACATTCAATACAGAACAAAACAGTAGAAACTTTGCCCTGAAAATCTGTGTCTCATCATTTGGTATGGATACTCCGCTCCACTCTAATTTGCTGGGATATTGTCATTATTTTGCTATTCCAGCCTTTTGTACATCGCTTTGCCTTCCTCTACAGCCCCACAGCTGGTGTTCAGCAAGCGCTCTGCGGCTTTTGGAAGAGGACTGTAAGTATGTGATCAGTTTACAAACATCTGCTTGCAATTTTGAATGGCTTAGATTTGTGGTTCAGGACGAATCTTTGGAGGGCATCAAGTGAGCTGCTTCCAAAATGAGAGCGATGGAGCCCATTTATTTATATATTTATAATTTAATGAGATTTAGCCCCTTTATAGACTTTTAACAAGACCAACTGCTCTGCTGATAGTTAATGACAAAGCCCCCTGTGCTTAATGAACACAAACATTTTGCTACTTATTTTTAGAGACAGGAGTGCTAGGGTCGCAGTTAGATTCATAAGAATGAATAAGATAAGATCTGTGGTCAAAATTATGTCATTTGTTTACATTTCTAGAAAAGTGGGATCACTTCCTAAAAATGCCATGAAAACTGAAATCTGTCATTTGTTACTTCACTGAACCACAGACAAAATAACAATGACTTTATTAATTCGGTTTATAAATACAAACCAATTTAGAAATTGATACCTGCAACACACTCAACAAAGCTGGGACAGAGACATGTTTACCACTGTATAACGTCATGTTTTCAAAAATGCTACTTTTAAATTTTTTAGGAGACAAATTTTTCATTTCGCTATGTACAAGTTGAGCTGCTCAGCAGTCCGTCTGATTCTCCTCTTCATGATTCTTCATCCATGGTCAGATCTGGACACACCAGTCAAGCCACGCTATTGTAATACATGCAGAATGAGATCTGGCATTGTCCTGCTGAGTTCCTGGGAAATGTATAGTCTTGACAGTGGCACATTTATCTCCGGAATACTAATATAAGCCACTGCATCCATGGTACTTTCACGTAGATGCAGATCACCCATGCATTGGGCACTGATTTAGTTGGCCAGAGGAGGATGGGTCCCTCATGTGAGTCTGGTTCCTCCCAAGGTTTCTTCCTCCAGCTCTGAGGGAGTTTTCCCTTGCCCCTGTCGCCGTTGGCTTGCTCACTGGGGATTAGGGATTAATGATTTGAAGTGTGTTATTACTAAGCATGTAAAGCTGCTTTGTGACATCAGTTGTAAAAAGCGCTTTATAAATAAAATTTGATTTGATTTGACTGATGCCCTCAATGCCGTTACAGATGCTGGTTTTTGTTCTTTCCGTTGGTAACAGTCCATTTTTCTCAAAACAAGCTGTAGCCAAAGCCAGGACAGGGTGCCATTCTGTCATTGGACATACACACATTTGCGCCAGAACAATTTAGAGTAATCAGTTCACCTGAACTCCGTGTTTTTGGACTGTAGGGTTAGGGAAACGTGACACTGGAGGAATCCCATGTAGACTGAGGAGAACATGGAAACTCCACCCAGATGAGAGCTTGAACCCAAGACCTCAGCTCTGAGAGGTGAACGTGCCAACCACCAAGTCACGTTTTAATTTTTAGTGTTGCTTTTAAAGATGTGAAAGGAATACCAGCACTTCATCGTTTAACATCACTGTTTTAATGTTGAGTTTATCACACTTCAGAAGTGTTTCCACTTACAGTTATTTACACATCCCATAAGTGATGTAGACTTCCAAGCCGGTTGAAAACAATCATTTTCTGGATTCGTCCCCAACATAACCCAGAGCTGGTACATACTCAGCTTAAAGCTCTTTTGAAGCATATATAATACAGATATGTGTAATTATGGCTTGTAATCTTAAAAATCTATTTAAATGGCACTTTTTCCTTTTGCTTGGCTGTTGGTAACGGTAGTCTCCTGCATACAGACCATAAAATGGTTAAATAGTGTTCTGCTCAACAAATGAGGCAATTAAAATGTTCAGCTTTGCTATCATTAACTACCATCTGCTCATTGCCTCCTTAGAGAGGGCTTAGATTATCAGCGAGCTGGATTTCAAACCGGCAAATGGCACAGACTCAGGCTCAGGCTCACTTCTGCCATCCTAACCAGGAGATCAGTTACGACAGCCCAAACCTAAAGCTTCATCTTGCATGTTATTACTGCCTGGACAACAGACTGATGACTGATTTTGGAGATATTTAAGTTAAATTCCATATACCCTTATTCAGTTTGTCATATTGACAAAAGTATTGGGACACCTGCTCATTCATTTCTTCTGAAATCACTGGTATTAAAAAGAGTTTATACTAGATTTTAGATCATTGCTGTGAGGATTTGGTTGCATTCAGCGACAAGAACGATAGCGAGGTCATGATGTTGGATGAACACCACCACCACCTCATCTCAAAAGTATTGGATCGAGCATAGAAAACGGTTCAACTGCTCCACAGCTCAGTGCTGGGCTTTATATCCCTCTAGACCACACCTGACATTAGACATGGTGCCAATAGGTTCATGTTTATCTGCTCCAGAGAGTCCTAATCTATTGGCAGTACTTCTCTACAGGGATGAGACAACCTGAGTGTGTGCATTTGTACATCTTTGTGCAGCTTAAGGTAGCTGAATACATTCATTAGTGTCCACAAACATCTTGACATATAGTTTAGTCCTCATCTTGGACTAATACCAGTCGTCACTTTCACTTTATCAGCCTCTAACTAATCTAATGATGATGTTGACTTCATCTCTTTTAGCTACTTTAATTTGTGTCATTCTTTCTTATTAATTTAGCCTTTTACGTATTTTGTTGTATTGAGGACATGCCTGTTAGTCTCCCTATTATAACCTGCTGTTTTCTCTCGTTACTCTCCGAATTTATTAGTGACTCAAATCAAAGTGCTCAGGTCCAGAAAGTAAAAATCCACCCCAGGGTTTTGTTTCAGCTGCCTTGTTGGTTCTGCTGCAGATATGCTGCAGCAGACACACATGAAGTTGGAGCAAAATCCTGGGAAGGATTTTTACTTTCTGGACCTGGATTACCCACCTCTACCTGGCAACCCAACGCAGAGACTGACGTGAGCAGCTTGCATTACCTGTATGTGTGCTGTGCCCAGGGGCAGTGTTAGGGTGGACATTCAGGGCTCAAGCGAGAAAGTAACGTTTGCGTGTTCTGCACTCAAACTATGTACATTGTTAGGTGACCCTCCTCTCCCCCTTGTTTTTCAAATCCTGACGTTGAGGTTCCTCTTCTGAGTCTGGTTCCTTTTGAGGTTTCTTCCTCTAGTTTTTAGCGAGTTTTTCTTTGCTGCTCTCATATTTGGTTTGCTCACCAGATGTCTGTGAAGCAGCTTAGTGACAACACCTGCTGTAAAAAAGTGCTATATAACAGGGTTCTCACGGAGTCTTAAAAAGTCTAAAATTCTAAACTTAAAATTTAAGGCCTTAAAAAGTCTTAAAAATGACCAGATATCCATCCAAGGTCTTCAATTTAATTTATTAGTGTTACATTTTTACTTTTAATTCCAGAGAAGCATAGTCTAATTGGGAGTTAGTTTGGCTAACTTCTGCTAACGTCGACTAAATGCATCACTGTAAATGTAGTTCTGTTCTCTGTGTTCCTGTGGGGGCTACCGGTGTGCATGATAACGACCGCAAATACACTGTTGGCAACTTTTTTATTGGTGGTTTAACTTTGTTATTGTATGTGGCATTATGTTTGTGCCACAATTCTAAGCGGATGTGTTGAGCGAGCAAGAAGATTTTTGCACGTACGTGAACTCTCACGTTATTGTATACAAATCTCTCTGTGTGCTCAAACTCTCTCTCTCTCTCTGACTAATTGAGAATGACATAAAGAAGGAAGTCTAATGCCCTGAGAAGAACATACAAAGACAAGCTTGCGCAACTCAAAACCCTTGAAACTGAGATTGGTGATAAAAAAAGAAGAGCTCTGACATATGTAGGGTGAGGTTGTATTTAGACATGCTAGTGTTGTGTTGGTAAGGTTACTTGTATTGAGAATGTAACTGTTTTGATTATCTGTTCTAATATTGAATTAATCATTTTCTATAACTAAATTAATAAAAATAAAATGTTTTGAGAATATCTGGGATCATTAGAATAGTCGCGTTTCCATTGTAGTTTTGTGTAAAACTTTATTGATATTCTGTTTTGTAGAAAAAACAATTTGACAAAACAAGTTTCACAGTTGTGGTGTTTCCATTAAATGTGAAATACTTTTATTAAATCACGTGTGAATATGTTTGTTCTCGTGATAAGTCATTACAAACATGGCGGCAGTGGATGTAAACACATACTTCAGCTTTATACATACTGCTACCACGGCACTAGTGCTCATCATCAGCCATCAGAGGAGACGGCGACTTATCGAGGCTTTGGAGCGACAAGCCCCTTATACTTGGGAGCGGCTACGTATGCGGCGTTTTTGGGAAACTGTAGTCGATGGTTTTACAGAAGAGCTGTGGATTCAACATTTTAGAATGACACACTCAACTTTTAATGGACTTTGTGATGCTGTGAGATCTCTAGTGGAGCAGCTGCACATTGTCCAAGGATTCTCCTCGTTATTCCAAATATGCTGCGTCATCTTCATCCTCACACTTTCTGTTGTTATCTTCTTCTTCATCGTCTTTTTAGCCAATAGAAACGTCCGGTTGTTGATCACATGACTCCCTTGATGCAAAAAAGTCAGTTTGAGTGTTTCCATCACACTTTTGTGATATAAACCAATTTCAATACGACTGAAAAACCACCTCATCTTAGCGCAAAAGACTTTTATCTAAAAACATGAGATTTTTCAAAATGGTCGTGTTTCAATTAAACACATTTTTATTCACAATTCTAATTTGTGATATTTCAGGGTCAATGGAAACACGATTAATGTTTCTTTCAATTTGTCATGTTGGTCTTAAATTTCGCAGAGAATGGTCTTAAAAGGTCTTAATAAAGTCTTAAATTTAACTCACTGAAACCTGTAAGAACCCTGTATAAGTACATTTGAATTGAGGAAATGATATCATCACGATCATAACAAAACCTTGCAGTTTACCTTAACAGGAAAAGTAATGAAGTCCTTATTTTAATGTAATGGGATTTTATTCCAAATATTTTAAACTCATTTCTATTAGACCTTGAAATGTTTACACAGTGGAAAGGAAAGCTGTTATTTCAAAGTCATTAGGTTTTGATACGGATGGAATGATGTATAACATGAACAGTGATTTAAGTGCAGCAGTGATCTGTTCTCTGTCATTCTCAGTGACGTTCTCAGTTCTCTTGATAAGAACTTTATCTGGTTTGCTCCAAAGCAAGGCAGACAAATGGCCCTTGCACTTCAGAAAGAATGTTCTGGAGTTACGAGAGCCAAACCACCAGCCGCTGTACTTACAGCTTCCATTGAACTTAAGGACAGATCAAAACCAGACACAAAGCTGTCGCAGTGGAAACACAGAGTGTAATGACATTCGCAAGTCATGCCGCGATAGAATTGGAGACGAAGCGACATTAATCTACAGAGTTCACCTGCGGGTAAGATGTTAGCAGGCCTCAGTCACACATGGTCTTCGCCTGTCCTGTGATACATCTTGTCTTCTTTGACCTGAGGTTGTGTTTAGTCTTTCTGACTCGTCCTGTCGTTCAGAGGACAGCTGGAGACTGCCTGGAACCTGATCTCCTGCGAGGAGGGAAATGTTCCTAAAAGACGACCGCAGAGGTGGAGAAATCTACCAAATTCCTTCCTTCACTCTTGACCGATGAGGAAGCAAATGTTTGATCTTTGAGCTTCCCGTCCATCTTTTGGCGAGACGATGATGTGGAAACATTAAACAAGACAGAAAAGAGGCAGCTGGTGGATTGGGTTCCAAATGCAGATGGGAACAAAACGATGAAAGCTCAGTTTATTGATGTTTTCCTTACAATTTACAGATTATACATCCTTCTATACAAAACATGTACAGCGCATGTCGGAGAGTAAAGCATTTAATTGAATGAACTCTTTATATCTAAAAAATGAAATTAAAAATGCCTCCTTGTGTAGCAGTTAGTGCTAGTGATGTCTAAAGGTAAACCAGCCGTGTCACATGTCTTATCAAATGAACTGTAGTGGTATTGATGGAATGAGAGCAAAGTTAGCTAATTAACACAAGAGCTAGTGATGATTATTGGCTACCAGGCTGTATACCCTAAATGTAATACAGCATTTGATCAATTTCTTTTAAAATGTCTTGCCATTTTTAAGCGTATATCAACAAACTCATTGACATTAATATGTGCAAAGTAATATGTTTAGTAGAAAACATTAAAAGATGTTTCCTCTGAGCATATCATAGACAGTACAAGTTAAGGAAGATAGTTCAGATAATCCTGATAAGTGTTATTGATGTAGGCTAGCTACAGGGTTTCTCTGAGTCCTTAAAAAGTCTTACAGAGTACAGTAATGTGAATTTTAACCCTTAAAATGTCTTAAATACGGTTTTGACAAGTCGTAAAAATTGGTTGGATTATGAAGTTAACATTACTCCTGTAAAGTTGCATTGACGTCAGTCGCAGTAATTTGTTTTGGCAAAAAAAAAAAAAAATTACTGATGGTGTAAGAGTCTCTCTTCCAGAAAACAAAACTAGTATAAGAAGGAATACGGTGAAACGGTTTCTATTGAACAAATGTTCAACAAAATCTGCTTTAACATATACATGTTCCCAGTCAACATGTAGAAATGTGAATGAATTTGTTTACTTTATCCTTCATATTATCTGAGCCAAAATGTACATGGAATAGGTCTTAAATAGCATTTATAGTGGTCTTTAAAAGATCTTTAAAAGTCTTACATTCAACTAGAAGCTTAACTTGAACATTTAAGCTGAAGAAACCCTGTAGCTAAATATTTAGCATTTTTCCGCAAAAGACAACGGAGGCATTGATATTGGTCTAAAATGTCAAAGCTCTTCAGTAAACCAGTGGTTCTAAAGGTCAGTGTAGGAACCTCCCGGACTCCCGGGCTTGCAAATGTGTTGACTTATCTTTTTAATGAAAAGAAAGATTAATCAGCTGCACCTTGAATCAAAAATAAAGACTAGCTTTAAGGCCTAAAGCCTATAAACACAGCCAGTAGTTTATAAACTTTAGTTATGCCTGTGTCTTACTAGATAAAACAATTTCTAGCTAAATAAAATGATAAAAATTCTATACTTGTGTAATGTATCCAATATGAGAAATGTTGGCATGTGGGTGTCCATTATTGTTTTTCCTGCTTGAAGAGCAATTAGGCTCCCAAGTGGCTCAGCGGACTAAGGTGTTGTCACTATGATCAGAAGATTGTTCGAATCCCAATCATGCCGTTTGCCAGCGGCAGCCGAGCTCTTCCTAGGCGGGTAAGGTGGCAAGTAATGTTGGCTGGCTCAGGCATCTGTCAAGCGATCCATGACAACTGGATATCCTGCGTTTCCTCGGAGGTGGCGCTTTCATGCCCGGAGGCGATGTATCGGCAGCAGTTGGAAAAGAGGTTGAGCTTGACTTCACATGCATCGGAGGAGGCCTGTGTTAGTCTGCGCCCACCTAAAGACATTACAAGTGATGGGCAGAGTCAGCGAATGGGTGGGTCGATTGGCTACCAAATACATTGTGACAATAAATAAATAAAAAGGTAACAAAAGATAAAGACAATTAAATGATCACAATGAGCTTCCTTACCAATATCTTTCTAAAAAATTTCATACATTTGTTCTTAAATATTATTGTAATTTAATTCTGTAATATTGTGCAACTGGAAAATTGAAGAAAACTAATGAAACCAATTATTTTTGCACAAACATATCAGCACACAAAGGCGAATGTGTGCTGTTGAGTGGGCACAGATTCTTCTTTAAAATACCCAATAAACCATTGGTGATGTTGTCAGATGTTGACAATGTCAGAATGTTTGGAAAAACTGCAAAAATATATATATGTCATGTCATGTCACACGCCGTCATTGCTTCGTGATGGTAGGCTGCACAGACGAGTCACTTCTCTCCAATGCCATCTGTCTCTGGTTGCTTGTAGCAGGCATATAATTTAATATAATATGCATATAATTTTACCCCGATTTTCTCCCAATTGTATATTTTAGTGGCCAATTAACCCGCCCCTTTTATCACCTCTCTCTATTAATGTCACTTGTAATGTCCCTGACTCTTGGGACGGGGCAGACGAGCACAGGCCTCCTCTGATACCAATGACGTCAAACTCCTTTCTTTCCAAACTGCTAGCGATACATCATACATCAGGCAGCTAGCATCAAATCCCCAGTTCTGATGGATTGCCTGGCAGACGCCCGAGTCATTTGACATCGTTTATATTGCTAGGGAGAGTTCTTGCTCATCCAAAGAGAGAGCACGGCCAATTTTGCTCTTTCGAGGCGCCAGCTGTTGATGGCAAGCAGCATGAATGGGATTCGAACTTGCGATTCTCGGATCATAGTGGCAGCGCCTTAGTCTGCAGAGCCACTTGGGGCTGTGCATAAGTGGGTTTGAAGAAGTGTTTTTTAAGAATGGTTGGTGAATCATCGCTTTTGATGAGATGTACAGCCTGGTACTCTATAACCCTTGTTTCTTCATGACCTGTCTTCTCACTTGCTGTCCAGTAATTGGAAGTCCATGTCAGTAATTATCTCCACGAAATCTTTCAACCACCTCCAATCCTAATTTAAGTAGAAATAAAAGTCATTTGCCTATATAATGCCCAGAATATTTGTAGAATGCCGCTGCATTTCCTCTTACGTATGCCAAATGGTCAATTCAATAAGAACATTGATTTAGACTGCTGTTCTGTATTTTTGGACATCAGGGATTGCATGACCACCTCAAAAGTTCAGTGATGTGTGGATACGCTGTGTTTGGCGAGCTTGTTTTTGATTGGTGAGTTCCTCCTGCATGAGCTTCTTGAGGAGGCCCTGAAGTCTTAGCCTAATGGCCTGGCCTCGCTCTACCTCCTCTCCACCCTCCGTCTCCACACAGTCCTGCACGGCTTGCTGGAGCTCCACCTGCAGGGGGCACTCTGCTTTGTCCCCCAGCAGCGTGGGAGAAAACCACGAGCGGAAGATCTTGTCACAGATCACCTGTACAGATAAAAAGAAGAAGAGGGCTGATGAAGGGGTGACAACTCAGGATCCCCAAAGAAAAAAGGCCCATGAGGGATGGAAAGGAAACAGCCATAATGAGCATGACCTCCTGGTCTTATTTCACGACCATGGCTGCCGTCATCGGTCATATTCTTATTACATGTCGTTTGAAGTGGACAGTGGAAGTGGAGCGAGATACACTCGTCTCCTTGACCTGCTATCCTGGACAACACAAAGCCGCTATTGTCCTGAGTGGCAGGCAAGACAATAGGAAGGCAGAGGTCATCTGGAGTTGCGATAAGTGATCAGGAATGGAGAGATGGGCTCTGTCTCAGCCACCTGTGGCCTGGAGATGGACTTGGTTTCATCCTGCTCGCTTGTCTGTTGACCTGGCATTGACATCAGGTGTTGATTTTGGGTCACATCGTCAAGAGATGAAAGCAGTGATGCGATATTGCTAAGATCAGGCCAAGAAGAGTCTTGGTTAACCCTTTAACCCTTGTATGGTCTTAATATTCTGTATGCGGCCCTTGTCCTAGAAGTAAAAAATGAGCCAACTTCACTAATCCACTGAAATAAAGCAGCTCCACTGAATTTTTACCCCCAAATTTAGTTTTTTACATGAAGAAACAATTTGTCCATTACAAACTTTGTGAATATCTGGGTTTTATCTATTTAATAGTCCAGAAAGATTGCATTTAGTCAGTGGACACCACTCAGTGATATATGAATTGATAAATAAAATACAGGTTTATTATTATTATTATTATTATTATCATTATTATTATTGTTGTTGTTGTTGTTGTTGATAAAGATACATCATAAGTATAAACATTGTTTTTTGACGAGAACCTAAGAAAGTAGCAGAGTCGAGCAGTTTCAAGTTGAAAAAAGATCAATTAGGAGGTTTTCTCTTCTGCCAAATATGGTGGCGGGTCATTTTTTACCCTTAAAACAACACAAGGGTTAAACATCATGAATCTGTCAACAGTCCTGTTCTCTGCTCCTTACTCCTGTAAATCTTATTTTGCTTTGTTTGTCATGTCAGTGTAATTACTGAATTAAGATGTGCTTATTGATCAGTTAAATTGTCAAATAATGAATAAAATAGCATTTTTTTGGATAATTCCAAACCTAAAGCCAGTCTGATTAGAGCCGTAAAATCTCTTAGTGAGAAAGTGCGACTGTTTCACTTTTAATGGAGGCACTTCGTGTCACTTTTGTCATCATCCTCCATTATGTTTGGAACAAGTAATAATGGCAGGCTCCTATTCTTTCCCGTGCTATCAAGAGTTATTAACATTCCGCTCGTTGTTCCCGGTAATGCTGAAGGTCAATGAATGACCGTCTCCCCCTGACTATTACAGCGCTATTTTTTTTCATAGAGCTCCTGGTCATTTTTATTGCTCTCATAAAACATTAATTACAAAATGTCACATTAGCGTAAAACATTTTATTTATAATTCATGATAATATTTATGATAAGTACAATTACTGCACCTGGCTTTGCTTTAGATGGTGAGACTGTAGATAATACACACTAGTTCATCTCCAAAAATGAGAATATAGTGAAAAAAGATAAAATCATATATTTTATATTCATTACACATAAAGTGATACATTTTCATACATTTTTATTATAATAATTTACTCAGTAATTATTAGAGATTCTGGATTTCTGATTTTCAAGAGCTATAAGTCATAATAAGTCAACATTTAAGCAATAAAAAGCTTCAAATATGTCATTTTACATGTAACGACCATTTGAATTTAAACTGAACAAAAATAATCTTTTTCACAATATTCACGTTTTTGCACTAGTGTGTCAGAATAATCAGTTTAAATGAGAAATTTCGCTGAAATAATTGTTCATAAAATTAGGAACATAACATTGTACATAATATTAGTAACGTTTTTCTTTCCACCTACCTGAAGGTTGCTGTTTCTGCGTTTTGATCCACATTTGTTTCTCTTTGTATCACATTTGGAGACGCAGTCGAAGAAATTGCAGTCGTTGTCGTTGGTGCAGTTCTGCTCAAGAATGTCCTGCATTTTAGGCTCAAAAAAAGCCATGTCCACATCTATAGCTGCCACCTGCCCATTGGAAGGGGGCACAAAAGAGTTTTAGTAGGACAACAAACTTTTTCTTGCATTTTCTGCTTATTTACTTTATTTCGAGAGAAATTAACCAGTGCACAAAAATTATGAAAATACATAATATTTAACAATATATTTTACAACATAACAAATACTTAAATGTGTTATTTTTTGTGAAATAATAACTCTACACCAGTAGTGAATAAAGAGTTAAATTCCTGCTGAAAGTTAAGCTGCATTTTAACTTCAAAACTCCTGATTTCACTGTTTACGTTACAGAAAACGTATTGCATACATTTAGTCTGTATTAACATGCTCTGTTTAAACATGCCCTTCTGAGGACCTCCAGTCATGGTAACACGTTAGCATATAAATTACACACTTCACTGATGAATGTTATCCCGTTAATCTCCTGTGACGAAGGATGTTATGACTAAAGCATAGAAACCAGCGTAATCTGGAGCGTCCTAAGAGGAAAATACAGCACGTTAATTTATGACTAATTTGACTAATTTGGATATTGTTGGATCTGCTAAATATCCCGAATATTGTTAACATCATCTAATGTTTTCAGTTTCAAAGATTTTTCTTAGCATAACTGTACACTAATAATAAAAATCAACAAAGCTATAATTATTGAACAATGTATACTTTACCCAAAAAAGTCAATTTTTTGTCATGTTCTTGCATTTTATAAACATAATCAAACACAAATATAGAAATATATTAATTTATTTAATCCTTTAAATAAATGTATTTATTTATTTTTTTTATATATTATTCTGTTACATTATAGAAATACATATCAAGTCCTTTATTTCATGATATAAAACTATTCATTCCTTTATTGCGTTGTTGGAATATATTAATTTCTTTATTCCATTACAGAAAATTTGTTAATTCCACACAGTCTTTAGCTGAAGCCTCAAGTACTGAGAATCCTGAGGAGAATATATTAAACAGGCTTTTAAATTTAACATTTAACAGAAGCTCTTAAATTAAACAGTGTTTAAGACTTTAGAATGATCACAGCTGTGAGTGGATATTTAAATGAATATAACAAGTGCAGGTTGAGTAGTATGTTCAATAAATTAAAATTTTCCAATTATAAATTGTGGAACACAGTATTTGTTTTGTGATGTTTTCTAGGAAATAAATCAAGTGGTTTAGCAGGTCCGTTCACTGTGGCTGAGGCCGTGGGGGGAATCTAAATTCCGTGACCTTGTCTTGTTTATATAAGGTTTTTATTGTTTCGCGGAGGAGAAGCTGCTCTCCCCGCAGCGTGCTAGCCTTAGGCATGTCTTAATGACAGCTTCGCCCGCCTTTTCAAGTCAGGTCTCTTTCTATTTCAGCCGTTACAGACTAAACTGCAAGCACACAGATAAGTACCCACCGTTAAGTCCTTCCTGATGGCAAAGTTTTCAGGCTTGATATCGCAAAGGTGTAAATGATGAGAAAAGTCATTTTCAAAGTGCCCCACCATGTCCAAGAAGCTGAGGGCCACTCGGGGCACCATGCCCCCCTCCGTCAGCGTCCTTTCCAGCCCATCCTGTGCGCCTGGAGAAAGATCATCCATCGAGAAGATGTTCTGGTCCCAGGCATGGCCGGCCGCAAGATATTCGACTGCATAAAAGTGGCCACAGGAGCCCAGCACCTTAGCCACATGTTCAGTCATGTCCTGCATCACACGGAGGAAGGTGTATTCCTCCTGCTGCAGCAGAGCCCAGAGCGAGGCCAGCTCAGCTCGAGTGTACGGCTGTTCTCTCTCCTTCAGCCGCTGGCTCCAGAACCGAGGCAGGGTCAGGTTAGTCCCCGCCTCCAGGCCCAGAGAGTTCTTAATCTCCAATGTGGCATAGAAGACTACGTCCAGTGGCGAAAGCTCGTCCTCACCCCCAGTCCCACCTGCTCCGTCCTGGTACTCCAGCAGAGCCAAAGCTTCGTAAGAAGAGAAGTTCTCCAGCTTTGACTTGAGAACCACCGGCATGCCCCTCCAGCTGGCCGCCATGACCTTTTTGCCGTTCTCGTAGTAGAGGCAGCGTTTGTATTCCACATGACCGCCTACGCAAAGGTCCTCACAAAGGTCACCCGTTAGTACGCCCTGCTGGTACTCCTCACACTGCAACGTAGAGAATATGTCAGCTCACTGTTAAATCCTTAATCAGAGTTCTAATGAGAGTAAAAAGCTCAGTCTTTAAAAAATTAAGCAAGATATTATAAGAATGTGTCACAGTAAACTCATAGTTTACCGTCTTTAAGGGGTGTTTTTAGGCATTGAGCAGGATTTGACAAAGCACGACAGAATATACCATACACCAATGTTCAATATATCGTCAGATTAATACTAAGTACTATTAAAACAATTAACCTGTCCAGCATTAACAAAGTAGTTTGTTAACAATAGCCTATACAGTGGTAACCCTACTTACGATCATCCCCACTAACGAGTATTCCAGGTAACGAGTCGAGATCTTGGAATATTTTTGTTCCAGGTAACGAGTAAAATTCCAGGTAACGAGTAACCTAAATTTGTTCAACTATGCCAACCGCTAGGGGCGCGGTGGTTGTAGCATCTCCTAGATGCTAGCGTAGAAGAAGAGGTCAGTCATTACCTTTGACCGCTGTCCAGTGAAAGTGAAAGTGCTAGTGAAAGTGACACAAAGACAGCAAAAGGTAGTGAACAAGAAAGTTAGATACATTTTACTTTTACTTTTCATATGATAAGTGTAACCATGCCATACACGTACACCCGTCCTCCTGTCCTCCTTAGCCGCCAGCCTACATGAGCACCGTCGTCGTCTCGTTTATGTTTTAAAAACCCATATAAACACATTATTTAGCATATTAAAGTATACTGTATATTGGCCGGCTGACACAGATTAATCAGTTTTACATGTATTCTTATGGGGAAAATGCATCCAGCTAACGAGCAAACCAGCTAACGAGCAAACCAGCTAACGAGCAAACCAGCTAACGAGCTCGGCTCCTGCACGGATTAAACTTGTAAGTAGGGTTACCACTGTAGTTGTCCAGCAACATCATACAGTTATAATGGTTATAAAGCATCATCCACGCTTTTTGCATGCAGTCAATTCAGAAATTTAGCAGACTTTTATGGTCATATAAACTTATTATGTAACCACATATTTTACTGTCATATGCATTTCGGAGCTGAAGTGATTGTTATTGTTTTATCCTTTTAAACAGTTGAGTTTATTATTCACTTATATGACCATTCTCCATAGACTTTTTGTGTGGTTTTATGTACTAAAAACAGTCATAATTCACTTTATGGGACCATTTTACAGCCATTCTTTATCCCTAGTTATTAAACTGGCTGTCTCTGCTTCTAAGACTGTGATGTATTTAAAAGATCTTGGTTCTGATTGTTGTGCCTCATTCAAAAAGCAGTCCAGGCTGAATAACGTAGAGGCTAGTCCCTGTAAACAAGTACTGCCAAAATAATAGGACTCCCTGGAGCAGATAAACATGAAACCATTGGCACCATGTCTATTGCCAGGTGGGCAAGAGGGGTATAAAGCCCCCAAACATTGAGCTTTAGAGCAGTGGGAACTACGCTCCATCCAGTACTTTTGGGAATAAGATGGGGATGAGGTGGTGGTGATCATACAACTTCCTGACTTCATTAATGCTCTTGTTGCTGAATGCAATCAAATTATATCAGCAATGCCTTCCCTGGACAGTAGAGACTGTTGCTCCAACAAAAGCTATAAACAGTGAATGAGCAGGTACGTCATGTTCATGTAGTATACATTGGTTTCTGTGACATCATGGTGACATATTTGGTGCTTGGATAGATCCCAGTTCTTTAAATAAAACAGGTGCCCACTCACACCTGATTGTCATCCCATTGATTGAAAACAACTGACTCTAGTTTTACCTTCAAATTAGCTGCTAATCCTAAATTTGACCTCCACATTTAACCCATTTGTGCAGTGAAACACACACACACACACACACACACACACACACACACACACACTAGGCT
This sequence comes from Crenuchus spilurus, assembly GCA_036984385.1. Classification (NCBI taxonomy): domain Eukaryota; kingdom Metazoa; phylum Chordata; class Actinopteri; order Characiformes; family Crenuchidae; genus Crenuchus; species Crenuchus spilurus. The sequence goes on along the minus strand of BRDA01004103.1, from coordinate 23,806 downwards.
GTGAGAATTTGTGCCCGAATCGGTGGGCCCTTATCCACCAGTGTCTGAGGAGCAGTTAGGGGGTGTTCAGTTCAGTCATGTCCTTTCTGGGGATCAAACCAGCGACCTTCCGGTCACAAGACCAGATCCATACCACTAGGCCATGGCTGCCCCCATTTTCCTCAAAAAATAAATGAGCAAGTGAAATATTTTAGTCTTATTTGTTTAACTGGGTTCTCTTGATCTACTTTTAGGACTTGTGTGAACATCTGATGTTTTGATCATATTTATGCAACAATAGAGAAAAATTCTAAAGAATTCACAAACACTACTGTCTTTTTTTTTGCAATTTTTATCCCCTTCCCAATGTACTGGTAGCCAATTAGCCCCTCCCCTCCGTTAGGCCTCTCCCCATCACTTTGCACTGTCCCTGACTCTAGGAGGGTGCAGGCAAGCACAAGCCTCCTCCGCTGCGTGATGTAGACACTGCTTCTTTTTCAAACCACCGCTGATACACCATCACCGGAGAGCCTAACGCGCTCGGAGGAAGGCACACAGGGTCCCCAGCTCTGATTGGACCAATCAGTAGACGCCTGAGCCAGCGGACATTACAATGTGAGAGTGATAGAGAGAGTGAGAGAGAGCGCCATCTACCTGCCCAGAGAGAGCACTGCCAATATTTTGCTCTCGGGATTCAAACTCGTGATCCTCGGGTCATAGTGGTAGCGTCTTTGCCCGCTGAGCCACTCGGAGCCCACACTCCTGTGTTTTAAAGCTAAGGTCATGTGTGTTTTCCTTATTAAAGCCAACCTCTGTGGATTCCTTGCCATGACACTCTTATGTAAGTTATTTATTTATGAGCAGTGGAAATCTGGACTCTCTGATGGATCTGTTGGGTTTAAGGTGTTAATGTTCACAGCTGAATTCAGTTGTAGCCGTATTTAGATTCCCAAGAACAGGTTTAGCAGACTGTACAGAAATACACGGTGTTGAGTAGTTTAAACTCAGCCCTGTGAAGAAATCTGTGATAATCACTCTTCATAATTACTCTCAGAGATGATTACCTTTCCTCAGGCCTCATCACGCTGTCACTTTCTCAGGATACACTTTTTAGGTAAAGCGAGTCGAGGTGAAGGTGTTGTCATGGAAACAGGGACTGTGGGATCTTACAAAACACAAAATCTGAAGAAATGGCCTTGTTAGCTATTCTGTGTGATAGCAAAGTCTCCAGCATGGAAACATGTCCTGACACTTCTAGGCTTCACAGTTGCTTCTGATGAAGTTTTGAGGTTTTTTTGGGGCTCTTACGATGTAAAGTACATGTATATACAGTTTATACATATAATCATAATTAAGTAAATTTTATATTCACATAAAGTGACTTATTTTAAGCCTTTTTATGTTGATCACTTTGACTTATAGCTCATGAGTTGGCCAATCAAGCACAGTAACAGTACTGTTGGCATTGTGGAACGCTGCATGAATCTTGTGAGCAGATGGAAGCATGAAGTGCTGTAAAATCTGCTGGTAGGTGTTGACTTTGGACCAACAGCAGCAGCTCAAACCATCACAGACTGCAGAACCTGCACACTGGACTTCAGACAGCTTGGACTGTGTGTCTCTCAGACTCTAGGAGCTGATTTACTAATGAAATGATGACTCAGGTCCAGTTCTGGTTCTGCTGAGTCCAGGTCAGACACTTGTGATGTTGTCTCTGGTTCAGGAGTGTTGATATTAGGAATGTGGCAGCTGTAGCTCTGAGAGATACACAGTGTTTATACTGTTTATAGTCATTTACTCACAATCACAAGTATTCTAATAAGTACATATTCTGGATTTGTGGTTTTTATGAGCTACAAGTCAACCTGATCAACATTAAAACAAAAAAAAGCCTTGACATGTAATCAATATAAAATATGACTTTATTAAATATCTTTTTTTATCTGATTTGAACAAATTTTTCACGATATTCCAATTTTTTGATGTGGCACTGTATTTGGATATCTTAGTTTGGATCTGCTGAATCTGTGCTTTTGTGATGCTCATTTTCAGTCCACACCCAGTTTTTCTATTTTATATTGAAAATGATTGAGTTTATTGTGTCATTGCACTTTGAAATGAAAGCATAGGAGTTAAATAAGACATCATGGATGTGTATTAATGTTGTGGCTGATTGTATGATTCATGTAGTTATACTAAATGTGGGCGGAGTTAAACCTTTGCTAGCGTTTGTCAAATACTATTAATAGTCAGTAGACAAAAGTAGAAATGTACAAAACACAGATTTTTATGAATGTGGCTCATGACAAGACCTGTTACACAGTTTATCCAAAAATAAAAAATAAATAAAAAATGATTGACAGGACCAACATGGTCATTTCTGCCTGTTATCCACATCTCCAATACAACCCTTTTAGCCTGCATTTTACTGATGTACTGCTAATTTGAAAAACCTTTATGCGATTAAATACGACCAGCTCAGTTTTTAATTATTAGTGCATTCTGAATCTCTCGTACTTGTTGAATGTATGTCTTTGGTGAGCTATCAGGTCAACACATCCTTTACAAGCACACCTAAAACCCGGCTCTTTAATCTCTCAAACAGTCAGACAGCGATTCATTACGCTGAGTGTAAAACCGATTTAACACACTTCTCCCTTTGTCTACACCACTTCTCATCCTTGTCCTCTTCCGCTTACGAGAAAACATGAGCTAATCGCCAGCTGACTCTGCACTCATGCGTCTCCCGTTGGACTGCAGAGGCAAAGCGTGATTAGTGCTTCACAGAGATTAGCTGCAAATCCTCCGCTGCCACATTCCAAAGTAAACAGCTGTCATCTCGAGTCAGCCGAGGCTTTGGGCCGGGCAGCTAATGGTCCTGACTGCACTGACGTTACTGCCTTACAGACAGCAGTATGTTTTCCTTATCAGCATCCATCAGAATGGTTTATTGGCTGTTTCTCTTTTCCTTTTCCTCACCACCTCCTTTATCTCTTAATACGAGGGTTTAAACATTGTAGGTACCACTTAAAAAGAGGCTTAAGAGTGACATATTAAAAGCATGATTTGGTTATATATACGCACACAGTATGCATTTTACCCAGTATGCAAAAATATGGAACCAGGAGCCAATGGGAAACCTGCGCTGACCAAATAAATGCACTATATGTCCAAGTGTTTGTGGATATCCCTTCTATTAAACGCATTCAGCTACTTGAAGGTGCACACATACAGCTGCAAATAGAATAGGACCCAGGATTGAACCTATTGGCACCATATCTAATGCCACGTGTTGGCTAGAGGGGAATAAAAGCCGCCCAACATTGTGGAGCAGTGAAACTGTGTTCTCTGCTCTATCCAGTACTTTTGGGATGAGTTGGGGAAGAGGTGATGGTGATCAACATCCTGACCTTACTAACACTCTTGTGGCTGAATGTAATCAAATCCTCACCGCAATGTAGAAACCCTGGGCTGTAGAGACAGTTACCTGAACACAACCAGGATAAACTTTTGTTTTAATGCCCTTGACTTTGGAAGAAAGAGTGAGTGAGGAAGTATCCCCAAAAAAATGTCCATATAGTGTATTTACAAAGATCTTTAATAATATAAACAACAAAAAAGAAAAGTAAAAGAATAATTCAACACGAAAATCCAGAAATAAACAAACGTTGCAACTATTTAGACACGTTGCATTGGTACTATGGATACATTCTTAAACACCAACTAAACTACAAAAATGAAAGGTGCCTCGAATATATCCAGTGGGATTCTCAAAGAACATAAAAATACCATTTAGGTTAGTCAAAAACATTCCTTTACAAAAGGGCTACTGCAGCGATCAGTAAGAGTCTAGCACAGTGGTTCCCAAACTTTTGCAGCACACTTTAACCACTATAGAATGTTGAGAGGTCCACAAAAATTCAATCAACCCAACTCATGTGATTAGTTTGGCTTTAAAGGGCAGAGATGTGGAGGCTGTTTCACTTGTACCTGGTCCAGCCTCAGGTTGGAAACATTCAGTTTTAGTTTTAGTTTTTAATTTTAGTTTAGTTTTAGTGAGGGTTCCTTTAACTTTTATTATTCACTAGTCACTAATAATAACAACGTATTTAAGAAGTATTAAACATAATTCATAGTGCACAATTTCTATTTATTTGTTGAATTGTTTGTTGAAATACTATGTCATACAATAAGGGTGGTCCTAGCCTTTTGGGTGCCCTGGGGCAAACAACCAGTGGCACCGCCCTCCCTCCTGCCCTCACACAAGCTGGTGGAAAGAAATGAAACAAAATATGTAATGTGCTATGAATATTTAACACATAAAATATTTATTATCATAACTTTTGTACATGCCAAAATGTCTGCTAAATATATGAAATAAACAGTTATTTTTTATTTAAAAGTGCAGAAAATTAATAACTTTCTTGTAGTGCAATGTTTCTTTAAACCAGGAGTGCAGAAGACTATGTTCTGGTCAGGACTTAGGCTCAGTGTACAATGTTTGCAGTGAATACTTTCACTCAAAGACAGATGTGGACTTTGGCATTAAAGAAGCGAGACGCCCAAACAGTATTTGATGTTTTCTTTACATAAAACAAAACCTGATACAAGCCGACAGGTTATAAAGACCACACAGTGCGTTCAGAGACACACAGAAACACACAGTACGCTTAGAGATACACACTAAAGGCATTGTCACAATATTGCTGTGGTTCACTGAGCTGAAATCAGGCATGTCTCACTATGGGAGACCTGACAGAAAGTGGCTGGCACAAGACAGAAGACAAGCATAGTTGGTTTTAGCAGGTAGCAGCACATTCGGCTCTGGAAACAAAAAAATACAGCAGCAGATAATCTGTTTTTCTGGTTTTTATAGTACAATCAAAAGTATCAAAACATTCAATACTCAAATTTGGCTGTCAATTCTGTACTCTAACTTTAAGCACATTTAAACATGTTTTATTGTTTAAAAACAATGAGTTTTTAAAAATATATTTATTCTCAAAATATAACTGGATCCTCTGACTGAGCTGATAAACAAGTTATTACTACAATAATGTTAACCCTCTGCAGTCTGAAGGTATTTCAGACACTCTGATGTAGTCTGGCATAGCTTGACTTTTTATAAATTACACACATCTAAAATTATTTTTATCCAAAGTGTTACACAGGCTTTTGTTCAGCACAAACTCAGCAACAACAGAGTCAAAACAGTAATAGTGTCATAAAAATATATTCTGATTAAATCTGCTCTAAACTTAGACTTTAAACATGTCTAGTCAAGACTTTTGAGCTCAGAACTGAATAAACAGAGGTGTTGGCTACACGCTGCTCATTACAGTTTTTAGAGATTGTATGTGCTTTTATTTCTAAAGCTTAACTAATGTGAGGTGACACTCTGTTTTCACTCATTCAGTGGCTCTTAGATTTATTATTTATGAGATGAGTGTGAGGTGAGAGGTGAGGAGTGTGTACAGGATCACCTCAGGTGAAATGTCTTTGTTCACGCCCACATTCCACACATTCCAGGGCTGCTATTCCACCAATGGAATGTGTGGTATTACCGTGTCATTATCATATGAATGACAGAATGACATTTTGACAGGAAAATATGCACAGCCGTTTGGCTCGCTCTCAAAAACATGTTTCTGCTTATTTAAGCTCCTCTCACAAATTGTCAAAAAAAAGTTATCTATGATATAACATAAATTAAAAAAATAAATATAATAAAAATAAAATAAAATAATAAAATAAATAAAATAAAATCTCGCAGTAATACAAGTGTTTTTGTGAAATTTCATTAATATGCCATCGGTCAGAGCGGGTTAAAGTACACTGACAGTATCAGCTATAATGTGAGTCATTACTATTGTTATATAATTAGGATGCAGGAAAGGTTTTGTTTTGATGGCTCTTCTATGAAAGCCGTATTTGTTCAGGTGCAGAAAAGTGCACCAGTACTATTAATCATACAATTTCTTGTTCTTCCAGACCTCAATTTTACCTGTACTGTTCCTGTTAACATCCATTCTTAATTATATTATGAACTGTGATCATATCCACATAAAAACTTCTTATAACCTTCTCCTGCTTTGTTTGCATGAGTTACATCATTTTTGAGCTACATGTTTAGCATCAGTGTGCTAAACAGCTGCTTTGAGGAGTCCATGCCTACTGATTGATGAAAGGTTTTAGGAGAATTTATAAAACGTTGAAATATGCATCACCTGTTGATTACTAAAGAGCCATAACAAGCATATAATAATATAACAAACATAACAATAATATTTTTGGTAAAACAAAAATAAGTGAAACAGCTTTGCTGAAAATGTCAAAAATAATGTTTAATTTTTAATCTGATGGATGTTTGAGACTCAGTTAACTATTCACATTATTAAAAAATTTGCCTCTGCTGTATCTGATCCACTCATATCAGCACAACACACACTAACACACCACCACCACATCAGTGTCTACATAGTGCTGAGAATGATCCACAACATTACCCCTACTTTGTGGTGGTCCTGTGGGGGTACTGATCATAGAAGAACATGGTGAACATAGTATACAGAGAAACAAATGAACTACAGTCTTGATACAGTCTTTATATGGTCAGTGAAGCTCAGAAAAAGGCCAATTAATGTAGATACAAGGTATGTGTGCCAGTGAGTATATACATTAACTCAAAGCAGTCTTCAGGTTAATTCTTTTTGGCTATACTTTAATGTACCACATTTTAATTATAACATTATACATCAGATATAATGCATTAGGCCTTAGTTTGCAGTGTGGGTCCGTTCATAAAATAATGATTAAAGAAGGGAATAAACATACAGTCATATCTTCTCAATTCAGAAACTGCAGCATTTTGACATCATTCCAATTAGTCTACACCACAGTATCCAGCTCACATGATGTTTTAGCACTAAAAGACTGTATAATATATCACAGATGATTCATCTCAGGTTGAGCACCTTCCAATGACTGTTTAACCACACGAGTTCGTTTTTAATCAGCGGCAGCACCTGTCACCTGAGCCACAAGTCCAGTGTTTGGTGGGCATTAATGAAATAGCCGGCAGTGCCTATCCATGTCATTAATGGCTTTCTGCTGCAGGGCCTGAGCTCGTTCCTCTATTTATCCACTAATGAGGAGATAAAGCACAGATGGTCATGCCCATGGTAAAAGAGAGAAGAGCACACAAATTTGATCGAGTTGTGAATGAGGACATGTGCTAAGAGCAATTTTATGGCTTCTGCATAATTCATTTGGGTCTGCACACTGTTTGTTACGCTATCCTGTGCTGAAAAAAAGATATTTCTTGCATATTGTACAGCACTCTGATGATTGTTAGAGAAAGATGATGTTTTTTTTTTTTTTAATTTATTTTAATATATTGTGTGACTGAGGTTCAGTCCCCAGCACAGGCAAACATAGATATACCAATAAGAGTCCTTGGGCAAGACTCCTAACTCTACATTATACCAATGATACTACACTATACCAATAAGAGTCATTGGGCTAGACTCCTAACTCTACATTATACCAATGATACTACACTATACCAATAAGAGTCATTGGGCTAGACTCCTAACTCTACATTATACCAATAACACCACACTGTACCAATAAGAGTCCTTAAGCTAGACTCCTAACTCTACATTATACCAATAACACCACACTGTACCAATAAGAGTCCTTGGGCTAGACTCCTAACTCTACATCATACCAATAATACCACACTATACCAATAAGAGTCATTTGGCTAGACTCCCAACTCTACATCATACCAATAATACCACACTATACCAATAAGAGTCCTTGGGCTAGACTCCTAACTCTGCATTATACCAATAACACCACACTACACCAATAAGAGTCATTTGGCTAGACTCCCAACTCTACATCATACCAATAATACCACACTATACCAATAAGAGTCCTTGGGCTAGACTCCTAACTCTGCATTATACCAATAACACCACACTACACCAATAAGAGTCATTGGGCTAGACTCCAAACTCTACATTATACCAATAACACCACACTACACCAATAAGAGTCATTGGGCTAGACTCCTAACTCTACATTATACCAATAACACCACACTACAC
>BRDA01004103.1:2741-15613 GCA_036984385.1 Crenuchus spilurus | reverse complement strand
AGCGAGTGTATATTTCAGTGTTTTAGTGTTTGAGAGCTGCTCGTCTGTCTGCTGTAGTGTGGCTGACTGGCTGTGGCTGGCGTTTTCAGACATTTTGTGGAATGCTGAGGCTCTTGCCATGCTGGACTGGACAGAGGTCTGAGGGCTACAGGCAGATACGGGCATTTTATCAGTATACAATTTAAACTGTACTCTGCCTGTTATATTTAAGTAGATTAATGTTAATGTAGGTGTGTGACAGTAGATATTTCTATGATTATGTGCTTTGTTGGTTAGTTTAGAATAAGCACTATTACAGAAGAGGTAGTGGTGTTACATTGAATATCAGCACAGCTGTGATTCAGTTGTAGGCACGAGGACATAGTCCAACAGAACTTGACTGCAGCTAAACTGTGTCAACACATACAACTTTTCCAGCTTGTTTTTTGTGTAGGTCTGTGTTAGTAACGGGCAGCTACTTTGTGTCTGTATGCTTTTGTTTATTGTCTAATCAATGATCAATGATATTGGTCCAAACCAACGCTTGTGTGTATGTTACCTTGTTTATATTCGGTCTGGTTAGTTTTGTTTTCACACTGCATTTTCGCGAGCATCACAATAAATTGATTCTGTTTCTGATATATATATATATATCAGAATCAGAATCAATTTATTGTTAGTGCACATGTACAAGTACAAGTACAGTGAAATTATCATCATTCTGATTCTGATATACAATATAAATAAATAAATATACAATATTAAAACAATACAGTATATAAAACCAAGGAAAATTAAGTCTTAAAAGTTACTTAAAAACATTAATTAATTAATTAAATAATTAATTAATTAAATAGAAAAATGACAACAACAGGAACATTTATAGAATATACCACTAAACTATTTTGCTTGTCATTATAAGTCAAAGAACTTTTATTTGTAAGAACAAAGCACATTTCATTTACACAAATGTTTTATAAACAACTATCTATTCATATTTCAGCACATCTTTATTTTCTTCTGTGTTTCTTGGACAGGGATTAAGCCTAGTCCTGGACTACATAACATTTGTGAAGATAAATCAGATTTTCTGATGAAATGAAAACTTCCATTCCAGCAAATAAGCCCAAAAAGTCACGTCTTGGCTTCACAAAGTCTAGTCTAAGCCTAACCTGCCATTGCAATGATGTTTTATGATTTGAAATCCTATTTAGTCTAGGCTTAGTCTTAAACTGGCTTTGTGAAACTGCTTCTTTGTCTCATTTAATATTTTTAGATGGAAAATGAGTTAGCAGAGGTCGGGCTGAAGTAAAACTGTGATGTGACTGATGTTTGTTACACTACAGATTGTGAAAAGACTGTTTATGTTGGGCAAAGCTTTTGTCAGTGACCTCGGTAAAATTAAATAGACTTAAAAAGTCTGTGCCAGCCATGTATAAAAGATGTTTGGCCTGTTGTCAGTTCAGCCGTTGAGAGTCTTTTGGATTTGCTTTGACTTGGAACAGAAATGCATACAGTTCGGTTCAGTTCTGGACGTACATGGACTTGCAGTCCTCTGCCAGACCACATGTTGTGTACACTAAGCCTTACTGACTAATATTTTCTTACTTGTCAGTACAGGAAAATAAACACTTATAACTGACACTATCACAGCCAAACTGTAATTAGAGTCAGGATCTTTCGCTGTTATGAATCATCATTCATCAGTGCCATGCATTTGATCTGAAAACAAGTTGTTCCCACGAGTTCCCATTCAGTGATCTGTAAATAAAGTCAACACAGAGCATATTTTTACATATTAAGGACATAAATATGAACTTAAAGTCAAGCGTGTCCAGTCCCATGGTGGGAAAGTTTACATGCATTAACAGAAGCTAAAAACAGCTGCTGTCCAGTGTGATGCAATGCCAAGAAATCCAGGGAATTCAAACGGATGTGTGGTACTTGGCAGACCTCCAGACCATGTTTTTAAAAAAGTGGACCAGGCCAGATGTCTGCAAACCAGTGACCACAGTGACCACGACACATCTTACACAAATATAATGTGGGCGGTAGAGAGGGAACGTTCATTCTCTGTTTAGAAAGCCGGGTGGATAACAGATATATCAGGTTACAATAGTTTCGACTTGTAGACCAGCTGCAGTGATATCGTCATAAAGGAGTGGTTCACTCAGAAATCATATTTACAAAAATCTCCACTTATTCCAGATGTAGTTGATCAATCAAGACGTGGTTGGAGTTCAAATATTGGTTCTTTAGTATAGAACCGGAGCTGTGAGGCTCACTTTGCAACACATGAGCTCAACAGTCACATCAATAGCTTAGGTATTTCTGTCAAAATCCAGGGTGTCCCATTTCACCATGGTCACTACTGTATCAGCCCAAACAAAATTTTCACCAAAAATAAATCTGTTCTGGAACCCGAAATGGTCATTTCAGTTGGAACCAAAGAATAGCAGGTTTGTTTTATTATGGTAGCCAATTAGGACTCTCCCTATCACTTGTACTGTCTCTGGCTCTAGGAGGGTGCAGACTAACACAGTCCTCCTTTAATACATGTGAAGTCAAGCTCCGCCTCTTTTTCAACTGCTGCCGATACATCACCGTAGGGCTACAAACGTGCTCGGAGGAAAGCGCAGGATACCCAGATCTGATGGATCACCTGAGCCAGCCGACATTACCATCTTACCTGCCCAGAGAGACAGACCAATTTTTCTGCAATGAGAAGCAGCATGAACGGGATTCAAACTCTTGTCCTTGAAGAGTGGGCAGTGGTCTGCTGAAGAAACACAGCATTCATTGTGTGTTTGGTGTTCTGCAGTGTTTCAAGACAAACTGGAAAGCAGCACCAGGAAGTATAAATCCTTTATTCACTGTGTAATGCTCTACATTGATGACACATCCTTGGTTCGCATCAAAACTGGTACAAATGTAAACCAGTTCACTGAATTAGTTGGCCAGAGGAGGATGGGTCCTTCCAAAGTTTCTTCCTCCAGCTCTGAGGGAGTTTTCCCTTGCCACTGCCACCGTTGGCTTGCTCACCGGGGATTAGGGATTAATGATTTGATGTTTGTTATTACTAACCCTGAAAAGCTGCTTTGTGACATCAGTTGTAAGAAGCGCTTTATAATTTAATTTGATTTGATTTGATTTGGATAGCTCCAAGGTTCTAGGACCCCTGCACAGACACCACAGTTCATGTGGTTCAAAAGGGCTATGTGAGGTTTGAGTCATTGAATGTAGTTTCTTTGTAGATGAGGTTTGTAGGAGCCTCGTAAGAGTGGTCACAAAGATTTTGATGGGCCAGAACACAGTGGACATTGTTTGGTCTCAGGGGCACTAAATATATTCATGTTGTTGTGATGCATGAATTGACCCAAGGCAGCGAAATCGCGCCGGCTTTATCTAAAGAAGCAAAGTTAGGACATTTATGTTTAAATATGATTTTTGAGTGAACTGTTCCTTTAATATTTGAGGATAGGGCATGCTAACATTTGCTTTTGGTTCTAAACCTCAAAGCTTAGCCAAACTCGTTCTGTGCAAACACACAAAGCAGTTAAACACGGCAGTGTAGGGAGAGAGGAAGCCTAAATCCATCCTCAAGTGAAAGTGTTGTTACTTCAATGAAATAACGAGTAGAAGCAAAATAGCCTCATAAAAACAGCTTGAGCTGAATAAAAAGCAGCAGGTCCTAAACTAAGTTCTTCTGCACAGTAAGGAGTAAGCTGAACAATAAAAATGTTGAGTGATTGTGCCACTTTGGAAGTTTGCAAGCAGTTGCTAGGATGTTGCTAGGGTATCCCAATTGGTTGCTAGGACGTTGCTAGGATATCTGATCTGGTTGCTAAGCAGTTGCTATGGTATCCTAGGTGGTTGCTATGGTGTTACTAAGTGGATGCTGGATGCAGTTTAAAATGAATGCGAGTTTCTAGAGGAACGAGGGATGAATAAAGGACACAAAGGGAGTGCAGGTCGCTCTGACTGTGGATTAGAGTTTGGGAATCTGTCCTGAGTGAGGTCAGGCAGTTTGGTGGGTTAAAGGAAAGCAGTAGGGTTTAGGAAGAGCCGCAAATGAATGGGACTCTATGGGAGGAAAGAGATGGATAAAAAAAATCAAAGAAGTGACTTTGGGTCAGAACAACACTGAATCTGTTCTCGGGGGTCTGCCCTGAGATGGTGTATGTGACATGGCGTCTGTCGGTCAAGCAGAAGTACAGTAGACGTTTCCATGTTCTCCGTGTCTGCGGGGGATTCCTCCGGCATCTCCGGTTTCCTCCCACAGTCCAAAAACAAGGAGGTCAGGATGGTGGATGATCGTCATCCCCAACTCATCCCAAAAATACTGGATGGAGCAGAGAACACAGCCTCACTGCTCCACAGCTCAATGCTGGGGGTCTTTATACCCCTCTAGCCCACACCTGGCATTAGACATGATGCCAGTAGGTTCATGTTTATCTGCTCCACAGAGTCTTATTCTTTTGGCAGCACTTGTTTGTGCATTTGTACATCTGTGTCAGCAATGGGTGACACTTAAAGTAGCTGAGTGCGTTCATTAGAAGGGGTGTCCACAAACATTTGGACGTATAGTGTATTTAACAGCATATCAAGCATTTTTAAGGCTGTTACTATTACTACACACACTCCTAGCAGATGTGAGCCATGTTTTGGTCCTTTTTTGAGCGATGCTGGTTTCGGTATAAGTGTGCCCTGCTCCAGGCAGGAAAAACGAGTCCACAGAAACATTGTTCACCGATGTCACAAATATTTATTCCAACTAAATTTGCTCGGTGATTACAGCTGAAGGCTCTGCTGCGAATCCGAAATCAGTTCAGTGTCTCTGAGCTACCTCTTAGCTCACCTCCAGAATGATAAATACCTCCCGCGAAATTTCCTCCACCCAGTCATTAATCACGTAATTTTTTGGCATGGCACACAATTCCTTTTGCCCGTGTCGCTATTGAGCCGTGGTAAGACTTTGCCCCAAGGTGAACTGGATGTGGAAGAGCACTGTCTAAATGGTGCGGTTTTCAAAACACTCCCAGGAGAGAACTTGCGGAAATCTCTTACCTCAGTGTTTGAAATCTTTCCTAGCCAGCTCTCGGATTTCATTATGTTCATGCGAGAGATGAAGAATAGCAGAGATTAAGCCCCGGAGCAGGTTCAGATTGGACTTGTTTGTTAGAATGATTGTGGTGAACCTGATATGGGGATGCTGGATCGTTTTATAGCCTGGAATGCTGAAGTATGATGCTTAACCCCTTCAACCGCAGGCTTATCACCCAGGTACAGCATCTGCCAGCTCATAAACATGGTTCTTTGAAAAGTGAAGTGAAAGTGACACATTTCCCAATGTTATTTCAGGAAGAGGAGCTTCACCGCCACATTTAACTCAAGTGAAAGTTGCCCAAAGAGGTGGGTGGCCTTATCCATGGCACCCGGAGAGCAGTTGAGGGCTAGGTGCCTTGCTCAAGGGCACTTCATTCAAGTGAAGGGGTTCATCCTACATCAAGATAAAGACCCAAAACATAAGTCTCCGCCAGAACTACCTCAGGAAAAACAACAAGATGGTCAGCTTGAAAACATGGAGTGGAGCACAGTCTCCAGACTTAAACCCCATCCAGCTGATTTGGGATGAAGTGAAAAGCAAAGCAAACCTACAAGTGCCAACATTTATGTGACGTTCTGCAGCAGATTAGGGAAGAACTGTCTGAAGAATGTTTGATGTCTGTTGTAGAAAGAATGTCACGAGTGTGTTCAGCTGTTATATCTGACAAAGGTGCTGCTTTATGTCCAATGTTTAGACACATTTGGGTCTACAAATATGCACAGACGAAGCAGCATGACCTAAGATTAAAAAGTCTGCTGAGTAGCCCTCGTAATACTCGTAGCCCTGTAATAGTAGTATAAAAGTTTTTTTTTTAAGTAGTCCAAAAACCAAAACTCTACCTGCTCTGAAAATGTACTCACAACTCCATTTTTTAAAGCATAAATTTGTACAAAACCTGCAAACCTGGCAACCCTGAAGTTTCTCTGCTGGGCTACGTTGAGTTAGCTCGTAGCCCTGGTAGCATTTTCTTGCACTTGGTTATCACGAAAAACTGTTTGTTTGTTTTTTTTAGCTGCTGCTAGTTGTTTCATTTTCTGTTCTCGTTCAATAGCAGTGCCTGACCTGAAAGAGTGATGTTCATTTCATGTCTTAATGTTATACTCCTTCATTACAGCAACTGTTTCCTGTTCAAGACACACACACACACACACACACACACACACACACACACACACACACACACACACACACACACACTTCCCTCTGAACTCAGTCAACAAATATTCATTTTCTCAACCTGCCTGAAATTTTCTGCATTCTGTCTATTTTCTATTTCTTTGGAACTTCCATGTCTACCCAAAAGCTCAGGAACAGTAATGTAGGTGTATCGTCGTTAATGTTAGCGTCAGGAGGAAAAAGGAGATGTGGTGCATTTTTGATTGGTTTTACTGATCTCAACACCCAGTGTTCAAACTAGGAATCTCATTTTTTACAACCTGATTAATAGCGGGATTATTTATTTATTTATTATTATTGCTTATAAAATACCTCGTGGGCTGTTCCAGAAACGGTAATGGCCCGCAAATGGCCCGCAGGCTGGACTTTGGACATGTCTGGACTACAGTCTGTAACTGTAGAACTACAAAGTGCACCTATATGGTCAGTGGACAATGAGGAGGTGGTGGTTTTAATGTCGTGGATAATTGGTGTATGGTCACAGTGTTGACTTTCTTTTGTTATAAAAGTAACACCAGCATACGTTTTTTGGCAGCTTTTATAATGTTGACTGTATGTTATTAGAATCTTCTAGAGTGTTTTCAGACAGTGTTACCCCGTTTTGAGTTTTGAGCGCTGCCGGCACTAAAACAATGCTTTGTCTGAACATTGTTACAGCGTGATGGTGTTTGTGGTGGAGTATAACTAGCGTGAAAGCCACACTCGACATGACAGCAGAATGGAGCCGAGAGTCAGTGGGAAAGATTACTTTTGGTTATGTATACAAACAAAACCTGAAGAGATGCACGGCAGATGATCCGTTTCTCTGGTTTTATGTGTTTGAGTAAAATGATTTTTTGTCTTTTATTCTATAAACTGATGACGTGTCTACCAAAGTTACAGATCAAAACATTCTCATTTAGAGCATTTATTTACAAACAATGATCAAAAGAACAGTCATCTCAGATGATCCAAAGATAACAAGGTCTTGTTGATTTTAAAGTCAATACTACGGTAGCCCTGAAGTGCAAACCACAACATTAACGAAGCACAGTTACAAATCACAAAAACGCAACAACATTAACAAACCGGAAGAGGTAGGTCCCTGTGGGAAAACCTGGAAAATCGCTGATTGGACGACACCACTTTTGAACCGGAAGTTAGGGCAATAGCGAGTTTGTTGAAAACATGAATATTACTAGTGATCCACACAAAAATTGTGTGAGTTAATGGAAAAGCTTCAATTGTAACCCCCTAATTTTATTTTTATTATTTTATTTTTTGTTTATTTATTTACTTTATTTATTATTTCTTCTCTATTTTTGTTGTATAATTACAAGATGTTAATGGATATTCTCAATTTTAGGAGTTGGGTCTCTTGTTCCTTTACTTGTTAGGCATTGACCTGTTGCTATGAGTATAGTCGTTGTTTTTTTGCTCTTTGTGTGTGTTTAAATAAAAATAATAAAATAAATTTTAAAAAAACTAGTGATGCAGACGTAGCTACAGCTATCCACAAATATTTTTTTATAATTTTGTAATTGTGTTTTGTTAATGTTGTTGTGCTTTGCACTTCAGGGCCATCGCACAATACTAATGTTTTAACTTTAGGATTTAGAAGGGAGTATTTGGTGGAGTAAGGCTGATCTTTTATTTTACTGTTGGGTGACGTTATGCCACTCGTGGAGATAAAATTCTTTATTGAGCTGCTACTGGCAACACACTAAACTAAACTAAACTGAATTGTTTAAGTGTAAAACATCATCTAAAACTTCTTAATTTGAAATGATTGAATTTGCTTGATTTGCATGAATTATGTTCCACACAAATATATGAAGTACGCTTTAAAATGTCAATTCAATTAGATTTGAATGATTTGATTTGGTTTGGTTCTTTGATTTCAGAGTTTCTTTTAAAATTAACATTTTTTATATCAATACAATGAAAAAAAATAACCGCCCCAGTTGGGCCCAGTTTCCCAAAGCCTTTGGGCTTTTTAACTGGTAGAGAGAGTGTTTATTGTAATACTCAACACTTTTAATTTTTAAGACGTTTTAGGAAACCACTGCAGAATATATAAGAAATATATTATCTAGCACTGGAAGTGAAGTTTATACTTGTCTCTTTGGTCTGATATTAGATATAAAGCCTTGAAATAAGACAGCAATGCAGTATAATAACGTAATGTAATTAAATAAACAATTAAGAACGGCTTAATGGCTAAAATGTGTCAGAATTAGGGGTGTGTATCCGTCCAAAAAATGACGATCCGATATGTATCTCGATTCATGTGGTACGATACGATTCAGAAACGATTTATTTTAAATTGGACCGATTCGATTCAATATAATCGGGTAGGAAATAATACGAGTTACTTGTTTAAAATAGATATTTTTACATTGATTCAACATAAGTTATTACTAAAAATGTGTTTTGTTTGCTTTCAGACAGATGAATGAAGTACTAGAGAACTAGTAAAGTTGTATTTGACATGTGAAGTCAGAAACAGTAAAATACTGTCACGTTGGGATGTGGTACTGGGGCTCCAATGTTTTAAACAAGTCCCCAAAGCCCTCATTCTCCACCGCACAGTATGGTCTTAAGTCTTTGACAATGAACCGGGCTACTGAAGCCGTTATTACTTTGGCTCTACCTGAGTTGTGGTCGAGTTTTGGCTGGAAGAAGTCCTGTTTTTCTGTGTTTGTCCTGCCGTGTCTTTGGGCTAACGGTGCTAGTGTCCTCATCACCACTTTCACCAGGTCGTCTCACCAAATGTTCTCCGTTAATGTTAATGTTAAACACATATAGAAAAGAACTCAAAATTGCATAAAATACATCAAATTGTACTTAATTATAGCTAATTATGCACCCAGTGATGGATTGGCGCACTGTCCTTGGCTCAGTTGGGATAGTGTAATACCCTGCCCTGTGCCCAGTGAGGGGGTAGGGGACTAACCGTGACCCTGATAAGGATTAAGCATTTGGGATAATAGACGGATGGATGGATGTAGCTAATTATAACCAAACTCCAGTGCTGACCAGTCTGTCCGACCTTATAAAAGCAGTGAACTTTATTCCCTGACCATAGTATTTATTTTGTTTTTTTGCTAAATAATTATATGTTTTTGTGCAAGAAAACAAAAACTTTCTTTCCAGAATTTATTATTAATTAGCAGTTCAACTGTAAGTGAAGTGATGCAAATGCTACAGTATAACCAAGCCTATAGGTGAGGTTAACTTCACTTAACTCAGCTTAACTATCAGACCGAGGGGTTAGACAGTCTGATCAGTCAATACAAACACTGTTAATTTAGTACACTTCTGTACCGTTTGGGCTGTCTGAGCTAAATACATACAAAGACACTGATAATATTAAGACACTGAGGTTAAGTGGTTCACTGTGGTGTGTCGATTGCTCTGTACCACTTGCCGGAGTCGCCGTTCTCCTCTGGCATCAATGGGCCACCACTGTTAAACTATTGGGAGGCTCAATGTACAAGAAGTCCACTCTTAGTACCTTCACTACAGCAGCTCTAGAACATCCACAAAGTTAGTGGTTTCAGAGATGCTACCTCCACCATGCTTCATAGGTACCCTTTTATCACTAACCCCACCACGTGGAGGCTGCAGTTTCTCCTGCCTAGCTCTCACTGTCTTTATATTCTTATAAGCATTGCTTCGTTACAGCCACCAAGAAATTAAAATGTGAAATTCTATAAAGTTAAAAGTGACTTTTAGGGTATAAAAACATTTAGGGTGAATCTGGAGAAATATCGGTCTGAATACTGTCACAGACGTTAATATTGAGATACGAGAAGATGACCAAAAGCATATTCTAACCACATAAAGTGTCACTGTTATATTTTACTCCATGTTAGATTGCACCCCACTCTCTCCGGCTTCTCAGCTGAAACCTAATCAGAGCTCCTGCTCCGTGTGGTGGCTGTTACTGAGAGGATTAGGAGGCTCGCTTTTGCGGCCAACAGAAATGCCACTTCATCACTCACTTGACACTGACCAATTCGGCAGTTCAAAGAAAGCTTTAGGATTCCTCTCGAAGAACAGCACATAATCCTTTACTGCAGGCTTGGAGCCAGTATTGCTCGTGAATCACGGCTGACAGATTAAGCCTATGCACCGCCGTGTTTATTGTTCGGCTGAGAATTTATCAGCACCTCCAGACTCGTCACCGCACACTGCTTACCAACACAAATTAAAATAAATACAAATCACACTATGTCGAAAAACAGCCAGGCCAGGCCACACTTCCAGGTTTTCACTGTCCAGACCTTACAGAAGATTTTAGATCACATCATTAAGGATCACTGAGTACACAGTAAATCTGCCAGTGTTAAATCAACACTATTAGAGTTAAATTAACACTGAGGGTGTCAAAATGTAACACTCTCAGTGTTAATTTAACTCTAATAGTGTTGATTTAACACTGGCATATTTACTGTGTACCAGTGCTAACTGATAAAATGACTTCTGCTTCAGTATATTTATGAGCCGGGGTGGACCAGAAACAGATTGCCTGTCTGCCTCATTTGTAAAAAACATTTATGCTTTAGCCATTCAGAGTTTCTAATTCCCTGCTGTTAGATCAACACCTGTACTGTTTTACCACACATTTTTAGATTTATCATTTATTTTACACCAGACGGGTCCAAAATGACAAGAATAAAGTGGTACAAACTGCAGCTCCTGAGCTGATAGATGCTCTGATCCACTACACTTCCACAAGTTAATTAGGAGGACTTGTGGAGTACTGTAGTACAGTAAAATTCAGGTAAAATTACTTCTTTTAGAACAAACTGGTGCTTAAATGATAAATAACCAAACACTAGTAAAAGTTATCTCTTTTAAACTTTTGATCCTGGACTTCAGGATGTATGTCCTGCTGTAGTTTAAAATTTACTTTCAAATTAAAATTCAATTTAAAATTAAAAGTTTGTAGACTTGAAAGTTTGAAATTTGTTAGTTTTATTTTGTAAAAGTGATGTCCACACTTTTGTTTTAGGGTGTCTTATAAATGCCATACATGTAAATGTATTTTTTTAAGTCTGGAAAGCATGTTTCCATTTTAAAACAAATTTTTATTTTTATGTTTATCCATTTGTGCAAAGCAGACGGCCTATTGTGTATGACTTTCAAGATACATTGACCAAAGATCAAATGTTCCAAAATGACATGGAATAAAATAGTTTTTAAATGTTTTAAGTTAATTTTATTGCAGATTTCAGCACAATGATCGATGACTGAGCTAACTGATTGGTCAGCACCAATTCCCATCAAATTTTTATGATGTTTTAAAAAAACATGAAATACGTAAATACTTTCAGAAAACACTATCGATATAGTCATCAGGACAACAACAACAATAATAATAGTAACTCTTGTTGACAAAAAATTAACATTTTGTGTTGACCTGTTTTTGGACACTGATGAGTAGCTAATTTTAGGTCTAAATGAATATAGAAGTAATAACTGTTATATGGACGATGCTCTTCATTTAGCAGATGTACTTGATAAAATGATAAACAAATATCCTCCAAAATAAAACTTTTAGTGGAGCTTTTAGTGGAAGTCGATTAAACCAGAGCTTTTTCTAAGTCATTCTGGGCCATTTCTTGTGGTCCAGTCATCAGGAAACGTACACAAAATATAAAGAACGACAAGCATTTTCACATTATATCAGAAACGGAAAAATTGACTGTCACACTAGGTAGAACCCATAAAAGTACCTTCTGGAGCCTTTTCGTGCAAAGTTGGAGCTCCTGCAGGACCCTTAAATAAAGAAGACCACTCGCAGAAACAACAGTGCATAGAAAGGTTCAGGAGAAACGTCCTAAGGGTTCTGACAAAGAACCCATAAAAGATCTTTGAGGAACATGTTTTTAGAGTGAACAGGAATAGAAGTAGTGCTGCTGAACTTTCTTGCCGGATGTAATTTTACAAATAGTTGGAAATTTCATCTGATCTGCTTTTAGAGTCTACAAATGTGACCACAGGACTTAACAGAGTACGTCTACACCACAGAGGGGATAGAATAAACATTTTATAGACGTTTAAAGATATAAATAGAACAACATCAGTAAAAATGGGTCCTTCCATTCCCGGCTAACACAACAACGTTCCAAGAACATTGCAAGAACGTTCCATTTAGGTAATGCGAATGTTATGGTGTGGAGTTCTTGCTTGGTTATCAGAACGTTAGGTGTGAACATTAGGCTAGAACGTTCTTTGAACATTCCCTTAATGTTATTATTATTATACACCCGGTCAGGTGGCAAACAGGGAACATTCGGCTAACGTTAGGTTGGAACGTTATATCTGGGTTTGTTCAAACTTTAGTTAAAACCTTCAAAGAACATTCCTGGAACGTTGTCATTTAACAGAACCATGCAAGAACAATACCAGAACGTTAGTTTAACATTCTGTGTTACATGAGTGTAAACTAACGTTCTGGTATGGTTCTTGCATGGTTCTGTTAAATGAAACATTCCTGGAATGTTCTTTGAAGGTTTTGACTAAAGTTTGAACAAACCTAGATATAACGTTCCACCCTAACGTTAGCCTAACGATGAACAAATGTTCAGTTTGAAATCAGTTTTGGAAGTTTCTTGCAAGG
>BRDA01004102.1:6966-22745 GCA_036984385.1 Crenuchus spilurus | reverse complement strand
CTCTCTCTCTCTCTCTCAACTCTCTCACTGAATCTCTCTCTAATCTGTCACTGCATCTCTCTCAACTTTCTCACTGTATCCCTCTCTCTCTCTCTGTCTCACTTTTTTTCTACTCTCACTGTATTTCCCTCTACTCTCTCACTGTATCTCTCTCTCCATACCTCTCTCTCTCTACTCTCTCAGTTTATCTCTCTCTCCATACCTCTCTCTCTAATCTGTCACTTCTCTCTCTCTCTCAACTTTCTCACTGTATCTATCTCTAATCTCTCTCTGTATCTTTCTCTCTACTCTCTCACTGTATCTCTCTCTCTACTCTCTCACTGTATCTCTCTCTCCATACCTCTCTCTCTACTCTCTCACCATATCTCTCTTTCTCTACTTTCTTACTGTAACTACTCTCTCTCTCTCTCTCTCTCTCTCTCTAATTTCTCACTGTATCTTTCACTGTCTCCCTCTCTCGCTACTCTCTCACTGTATATCTTTCTCTACTCTCTCACTCTCTACTCTCTCAATTTATCTCTCTCTCCATACCTCTCTCTCTACTCTCTCACTGTATCTCTCTCCATACCACTCTCTGTATCTCTCTATAATCTGTCACTGCATCTCTCTCTCAACTTTCTCACTGTATCTCTATCTCTAATCTCTCTCCATATACTCTCTCTCTACTCTCTCTTTCTCTCTCTCTCTCTCTCTCTCTCTCAACTCTCTCACTGAATCTCTCTCTAATCTGTCACTGCATCTCTCTCAACTTTCTCACTGTATCCCTCTCTCTCTCTCTAATGTCTCACTTTTTTTCTACTCTCACTGTATTTCCCTCTACTCTCTCACTGTATCTCTCTCTCCATACCTCTCTCTACACAGTAAATATGTCCATGTTAAATCAACACTATTAGAGTTAAATTAACACTGAGGGTGTCAAAATGTAACACTCTCAGTGTTAATTTAACTCTAATAGTGTTGATTTAACAGTGGCAGATTTACTGTGTACTCTCTCACTGTATCTCTCTGTCCATCCCTCTCACTCTACTCTATCACTGTATCTCTCTCTTTCTCTACTTTCTCACTGTATCTACTCTCTCTCTCTCTTCTCTCTCTCTAATTTCTCACTCTATCTTTCACTGTCTCCCTCTCTCGCTACTCTCTCACTGTATCTATCTTTTTGTACTCTCACTGTATCTCTCTACTCTCTCGCTGTATCTTTCTTTCTACTCTCTCACTCTAATCTCTCATTGTGTCTCTCTCTACTCTCTCACTCTCTTTTTTCTCTCCTGCTCTTCTCTCTCTCTCTCTCTCTCTCTCTCTCTCTCTCTTTCATTTCTCACTGTATCTTTCACTGTCTCCCTCTCTCGCTACTCTCTCACTGTATCTATCTTTTTGTACTCTCACTGTATCTCTTTTTCTACTCTCTCTCTCTACTCTCTCACTTTATTTCTCTCTAATCCCTCACTGTATCTCTCTTTTTCTACTCTCACTGTATTTCTCTCTACTCTCTCACTCTCTATTCTCTCTCCTGTTCTTCTCTCTCACTGTATCCCTCTCTCTACCCTCTCACTGTATCCCTCCTCTCTCTAATGTCTCACTCTTTTTCTACTCTCACTGTATTTCTCTCTACTCTCTCACTGTATCTCTCTCTCCATACCTCTCTCTCTACTCTCTCACTGTCTCTCTCTCCATACCTCTCTCTCTACTCTCTCACTGTATCTCTCTCTCCATACCTCTCTCTCTACTCTCTCACTGTATCTCTCTCTCTACTCTCTCACTGTATCTCTCTCTCCATACCTCTCTCTCTACTCTCTCACTGTATCTCTCTCTCCATACCTCTCTCTCTACTCTCTCACTGTATCTCTCTCTCCATACCTCTCTCTGTACTCTCTCACTTTATCTCTCTCTAATCCCTCACTGTATCTCTCTTTTTCTTCTCTCACTGTATTTCTCTCTACTGTCTCACTCTCTATTCTCTCTCCCGCTCTTCTCTCTCACTGTATCCCTCTCTCTACCCTCTCACTGTATCCCTCTCTCTCTCTCTGTCTCACTCTTTTTCTACTCTCACTGTATCTTTTTCTACTCTCACTGTAGTTCTCTCTACTCTCACACTCTATTCTCTCTCCGTCTCTTCTCTCTCACTGTATCCCTCTCTCTTCCCTCTATCTTCCCTCTCTCTTCCCTCTATCTTTACTCTCTCACTGTATCCCTCTTTCTCTGCTCTCTCTGTATCTCTCTATATATGTTCTGTCTCTATTCTCATTCTGCTCTCTCCACTTTCTCTTTCTCTCTGCTCTTTTTCTATCTCACTCTACTTTTTCACTGTATATCTTTTTCTCAACCCCCCCTCTCTTTGTGTCTCTATCTTTGTCTCTCTCTTTCTACCCTCACTGTATCTGTCCCTCTGTCTACTCTGTCTTTTTCCATCTCTCTTTCTCCCTCACACACACTTTCTCTTTCTCTTACTGTCTCTTGTCTTTCTCACATGTCTATCTACATGCCTTCTCTCTCTCACACACACATACACACACACACACACACACACACACACAAACACACATACATTCACTGCATCTTTATATGTCCTCATTTCTCTCTCTCTCTCTCACACACACACACACACGCACTCACTGTATCTCTCTCTCCATCTTTCTTTTTCCCTCATACACACTATTTCTGTATCTCTTACTCTTCTTTCTCACACTATCTTACTCTCACACAAGCTCACTCTCACTGTATCTGTTTTTTCTCTGTATCTCTTTTATTTGTGTCTCTCTCCATTCTCTGACTGCACATCTCTTTCTATCTATCTGTATCTCTCTTTATATCTCATTGACTCTCCTCTAATCTCTCTTTATCTCAGTGTTCCTTCTCTTTCTCTCTCCCTCTCTTACACACACACACACACACACACTCACTGTATCTGTCCATCTCTTTTTTCTCCCTCACACAAACTCTCTCTCTCTCTCTCTCTCTCTATTCCCTCATTGTGGGGTATTTGCACTGACATTTGTGTTACTGTTGCTACGCGGTATCTAATTCAGTCATAACCTTGTAACTTGAACTAAATTAACCATTCGTCGCTTCTTAAATAAAACCCCTCAGTACCTAAAATGTAACCCCGCCCCCACGCTGTAAAAATAGTCCTGTTTTACATCACACCGAGGACCCGCGGTCCCCGCAAAGAGTTAAAAACACCAACACACGCACGGGCGCGCGCACACACATACACACACTGCGCGCGCCTTCCAGTCTCTTCAACTCTGCTCATCCAGAACTCGGCGCGCGAGGCTGCAGCGGTGAGGCGAGCCGCGCGGCTCCGCTTCAGAGCTCGAGCTGCTCGGTTTAACCTGCCCTCTGTCACTCTTGCGCGCGGTTGTTTCATTCGCACCGTATCCCGACGACGTCAGGAATGTGTCCGGTGAGGCAAAAGAGCCGCGGGTGCCCACGGCAAAGGATTAGACGGTCGCCTCAGTGGAGAGAAAGTTTTGGCCTGAAAATACGCGACTGATGGACGCTCGCGCGCTGGTGAGTAGCCCGTGTGCCCTGTGAGGGAGATGTTTTGCTTTCTGGTGCTTTGTGGAGGCTAGCACAGGTCACGACGCAGGTGCTGCGCGTGAGAGTCTGTATTTTATGAACAAAGCTCGTCACTTTTAGTCACAGTGCTGCTGTGGACTGGCTCAGATGCTCACGGCTGAGAAATGAGCAGAGGAACGTTTGTTCACACCACACCAGAGAGCTTTGCTCGAGCTCATCCTGTGTGAGAGACGACGCTGCCGTCAGACGACACATCCTCCTCTGTCAGTGTGATTTATATGAACAAACCGGTCAGACTGTGTCAGCTTAAGACTCAGAATAACACACGTCTTGTATAATGCATAGTGCCAGTCTCACTCTTTTCAAGTCTTTTCCGGGTATTAAATGTTTTATATAGTCATGTATTCATGTTTTCAGGTAATATACACTCACTCACTATTAGGTGCACTTAATCAGCTTCACTGACCACTTACACACACATCTGCACTCTTCTTATCCTCCTTTCATCCAGTTCTTTAATGGTCAGGACCATCACAGAGCAGGCATGGTCGATCATTCTCAGTGACACTGATGTGGTGGTGGTGTGTTGCACTGGTACATCAGATACACCAGAGCTGCTAGAGATTAAAACACCATGTTAGCTCACTATTAGACACATACCTTCTTGGTCCACCTCTTGTAGATGTAAAGTCAGAGACAGCATGTCATCCTCTAGTCCTTCATTGGTCACAGGACATAGTTGGCTGGATAGTTTTGGTTGGTTTGGTTGGTTGGTTTTCACTCCATCTGTGACAGTGAGGTGTTTAAAAACATCAGCGGCTCTGATTCACAGTGCACACTAACACACCACCACCACATCAGTGTCACTGCAGTGCTGAGAATGATCCATCACCCAAATAATAGCTGCTCTGTGGGGGTCCCCATCATTGAAGAACAGATGAAAAGAGGATAATAAAGTAAGCAGATGGACTAGTCTGTAATTGTAAAACTACAAACTGGTCAATGGACCTGATAAAATGGACAGTAAGTGTACATGAGGTATGTGTACCTAATGAAGTGGCCAGTACGTTATGTTTCCATGTATACATTATAATATATTACAACACTATACCAACACACTCAAATCTGATCTGTTATACAGGTGCAGATACAAAGGAATGATGTACATCACTATCACAAGAAGTGTGATTCATGTTTCTGACCACTGTCTTGACTTCGTCTCATCAACCGAAATGCTGTTTCGTTTCAGACATGGCGATAAAGCCAATCTTGTCACATTATCATTCTTCACGTTTCGTGTGTCCTCATCATCCGTATCAGCAGAGCGCCATCAACACATCTATCTATTGTATTATGCTGTAAAACACATTGCTGTGATTTGTCAAACATTTTGGAGACCACATATCGTTCACCCTCACTGTGCTTCCTTATGCTATAGGATCTATAGTAACCTCTTTAAACCCTAGAAATGGTCTCATATACTCATATACTGTACTCTATGAGTCATGAGGCAATACAGAAATATTGAGTAGAATATGTTTTTGTGTCATTTGCGCAGGACAACATTAATAGAGCAAAAAACAATGAGATTAAGGCTTCTGTGTATTAAACTGAAAGTGATCACCTAGCATCATTTTGTTTGGATTCTGTCTTTATTTTGTGGATTTTATTATAAGATATTAAGTACATATATGCCATAAATATACTGCAGGTAATGCACAAGTCAAATATAAAATATAAAGCATCAACAGAACATAACATACTTTATATGTGAAATCAGGTGCAGATTTTAAGTGAACTGAATGACTTTACAGTATGTGTGTCTAATGAGTTTACTGTACAGTAGACTCTTCCCAGCATGCCGGGTCAGCAAGGTTTGTAGTGATGCTGCAGTAGCAACATTATGCGGTTGAGAACACTTGACATAAACTTTACGTTGTGGCTCTGGGATTTAGCAGTAAACCATATAAACAGGCATGCCTAAGGCATTGTACAGGTTAAAAGGGCTCTGAAAAAAATTGAGTGCCCGTGGCAAGACGCATAGTCAAGCTCCTTGGCATCAACAGATTAGATGCTGGCTTTAAGGGAGGTGTCTATTAAATTAGGTCCATAAACCTCTGCAAACACAATTACATTGTGATATTCCTGTAACATTGATACAACGTTATGACAAAGATATCACCTGAAGAAGTAAAGGGGGCAGGCGTGGCCTAGTGGTTAGGGATCAATCAATCAATCAAATTTTATTTATAAAGCGCTTTTTACAACTGATGTCACAAAGCAGCTTTACAGGGTTAGCAATAACAGACATCAAATCATTTATCCCTAATCCCCGGTGAGCAAGCCAACGGCGACAGTGGCAAGGAAAAACTCCGTCAGAGCTGGAGGAAGAAACCTTGGGAGGAACCAGACTCACATGGGGGACCCATCCTCTGGTCTGCTAATTCTAAGTGTGAGATTAATCATAATCATATGATCTTGTTGTAATGTTCAGGTGAACTGATATGGTGACAGTAGTGGCACACTTTTAGTGGGACAGGGATCTGGTCTTGTGACGGTTTGAGCCCCACACAGATCATGACTGAAGTGCTCTTGAGAAAGGCACCTAACCCCCAACTGCTCCCTGGGAGCAGTGGATAGGGCTGCCCACCACTTCAGGTACATGGTCTCTTAGCCTAGTGTGTTCACTAGTGTGTGTTTCACTGCCTGGATGGGTTAAATTTGTAAAATACATTCATATGTTTGTGTCTGACTGCACAACATAGCGGTTTATTGGAACATCCAGCTGGCAAACAAAGTTATATTTTTCATGGGTTCAGTGTTGATCTTTTTTGTGCTGTATTGATAGATGACTTTGTGCTGGAAGAATTATGGCACACATTTATTCTTAGCAGTTTATCGCCCGCATGCTTCACTATCCTGCAAAGAAAAATATGAGAGGAATCTTTTCTCTTCCGTGCCTCTGATGAATGTACAAAATATCTGATCTAGGCATTTATAGGCTTGAAGGAAAAGAAAACTTTTCACATCAAATTGTTCGTTTTTCATATAACGAAGCTCAGATTTTATTGGGTTTTTTTTTCAAAACACAATCTTTTTATATTCTCAGTAAATTAACTTTATTTTGCAACAGTTTGGTATTTTGGACTGTGTTTTAATGTAAATCTTTAAAACTGTGACACAAGCATGTTTTTGTGTTAGGAAGAAGATATTTTCTTCTCTTTTTGTGGATGTTTTGGAGTAGACTTTGCCTCCTGGAGCAGTTTGGAGTTAAGCGTATAAGTGACTTGGCCACTAAGAGTTTGACCCCAACATTAATAGGCAAAGTTTTCCAACCCTGAGGTGCCACTCTAATTATATTACATTTCAAGAAGTCATTCAGTTATTATTTAACTCAAAATGCAAACATTATGGCTCAGTGGACTAAGGCACTGTCACTATGAACCGAGGATCACAAGGTCGATTCCAGGTTGCCATCAGCAGCAGGGGCCTGAGAGAGCAAAATTGGCTGTGCTCCCTCTGGGTGGGTAAGATGACGTTCTCTCCCCATCACTACTAAGTAATGTGAGCTGACTCAGACATCTGCCAGGTAATCCATCAGAACTGGGGATCCTGTGCTTTCTTCCAAGTGCGTCGGCTGCCCGGCGGCCGTATCGGCAGCAGTTCGAAAAAAAGAGGTGGAGCTTAATTTCACATGCATCGGAGGAGACTTGTGCTAGTCTGTCCCCTCTAGCAGGGACATTGCTAGTGATAAGGAGAGTAAAAGAAGGTGAATTTTAGGTAAATTGGCTACTAAAAACATTGGGGAAAATTTGGAGGAGGTTAGAATATTAGAGTACATTTTCAGGTAACCTTATTTTCTATATTGAAAAATTCTGTCACTGTCTCATTTTAACTCAGATTGTGTATGTTGTACATTTCTATATGGCATGTAAGTGATACAGACTTTTATAGGTGAAGCTAAACACAGTTAAGTTTATAGTTTAACTGTTCAAGCTAAGCTGAGTGTAGATAAACTATTAATACTGTAGCAATATATTGTCAGGTGAACATATCTCTCTTTAATAGCTAATAACAGTCTATTAATATATATATCATCACACTATACATTTAAACAGCTCAGTCACTGTTGAATGGCAGCATGCTTCCACAGCCTTCTCCTGGGTGCTGAGTGTGTAGATTTAGTCTTTAGTACTGGTGTATTGAGGGTAATTGTTAGTTTAATGACCATGTTCTTCACTTGGGCACATTTCACTGCTCATTAGACTCCATATAAGCTCATCACTCAACCATGTGCAGCTGCCTCGTCATTAGAGTACGCACAGGTTAAATGAACTGCTGTGTGGAGTATTTTTTATTTTAAGTGTAGTGTTTTATTTATTTATACAAATCGCAGATTCACTGACAGGTGTTTGACGCAATGCTGCTCTGTCTTAAGCATTGTATGAAAAGCAAACAAGGCAGCCATCAGCAGTAAAGGTTTAAGTGTTCTGCCACACTTTAGATGAGTATTGGCCTGTCGTTCATGTTTGAAGGTGTAATGGACATCCGCACAAATGCAGGGCTGATTTCAAAAGTCATTTGTTTTGTACATAATGGGTTTTGTGAGTGATATCAAATCTCAGCGTCTCTCATGTTTGCTTCCATTACCTTTAATGTGCCACTTGGGAATGCTGTCACTGGGAAATACTCAATATTGTGGACTGTGATTGTTTTCACCAGTTCAGGATACAATGTCACTAGAAGCACAGCATCATTAGCAGCCGAACCCCCACAGTGTTTTGGTCAGTCATATTTATCTCAGCAGATCATTAGATTGGCTGCCCCTGTTTGCTCGTCCTTATCTTCAAATACACATTCATACTGCGTACCGGTCATGCGCTGACCTATAAATCTCTGCCATTGACTGCATCTGTAAAATGTCAATTCATGTGTCATCCCCCTCTGATGCCTTTCATGATCACACACCTCATTTCCTTGTTTACTCTGGTTTTCTGCTGTTTGCTTTGATGCGGGGAGGATCTAGACAAACCTTTGAACCTCGGCTCCACAGCCAGAGATGTACTCACTGACATATTACTGGAGTGAGCATGATGGATTAATATGTTATATTAAGATACACTAATGTGCCAGATACAACTATTAATGTCATCTATTGGAAAAACTGTTAGATATTGAAGTCAGTGTACTTGAGATGATGTCATTATAAGTTTGAGAGCTTCCATTTTGAAGACCTTTTTTTATATCAGTGCTAGGATAAATGAATAACTGCAGAATCCTGTTAGCCAGCAGAGAGCTAACTCACTCAGTATCCAAAGAAGAAATCCTGTACCCCAAATCAGAAATCCTTGAATAGCATTATGATGCCATGTCTTGGGCGGCACGGTGGCTTAGTGGTTAGCATGTTCGCCTCTCAGCGCTGAGGTCTTGGGTTCGAGTCCACATCTGAGCGGAGTTTCCATGTTCTTCCCGTGTCTGCGTGGGTTTCCTCCGGGGACTCCGGTTTCCTCCCACAGTCCAAAAACATGGAGATCAGGTGAATTGGCTACTCTAAAAAAAAAAAAAAAAAAAATTACCCTGGTGCGTGTATGAATGTGTGTATGTGTGAATGTCCTGGGTGATTCCCCCTAGTGCTCAATGCAGTCCTCCAGGTGGATGGTCGCTTCCGGGTGAGAGTACGCTGTGCGCAATTGGCTGCTGCTTCTCGCCGGTGTGTGTGTATGTGGTTGAGTGTGTGTAAATGGAGTGTGTTGATTGTAAAGCATCCTTGGGTATCTAGAAAGGCACTATATAAGTGTAACATTCATTCATTCATTTAGTACGCAGTCAATTTATTGCAGTAGTCTAGCATTCCATATATGCTCTGCTCCTCTGGAGTGCAGATAACTAGTGGAACCTTTGTTTTTGTCATTAATCTGTTCTATAGTGTCTGATGATAACTGAAACAAATAATAACTGAAGCGGTATTTCCCATAAGAAATAATGTAAATTAATCTGTTGGTGACACTCAAAAATATTTACAGAAATAAAAACAGAGTAACTATAGTTTTACATACAGAACACAATAAGAAATATATACAAAAGACTAGTGAAATGGATAAATTAACATTTAACATCACTCTTACAGGTTTACATTCTGTTTTAGAGTGTGCTGGTGTGGACCAGCCAGCAGCCTTTGTTTTGTACACCTGTTCTCTGAGTTCTTTCAAGTGATAACTGAGGGTCCACTGTACATCATCGGATATGGCTTGATGCTGATAATGTTTCACTACATTATCCTTTCCCATATGATTTCTTCAGTTCATCTTATGATTTTATGTTGGACTTCACGAGCTATTCAAGTTTTTGATGTTTGTTATAAACATTTGTTTAAATTGGCAACCTAAATATTTACATAATGAAGTTTTGTTCATTTTTATATATCATAAGTCATAACTGTGTCCTAAATCACATCAACTAGTCTACGTGATCTAACTTAAGACCTGGATGCAATTTGAATGGATGGAAAGACATTTGGGGCATGTATTTACAAAAACATTATTGACTAGTGTTGTTACCTTCATTTCTAAACCATAGAAACATTTCATGGCTGACCATCTACATCCAGTTTCAACTGAAAGTTATGTACATTTTATTTTTTACCAGGCTGTTCCTACAATAAACATCAAAGCATGCTCATCGCTGCTGTAATTACTGCATAATTCCCAATTGAACATCATACTGTAAAAATAAAGTGCTATCCTTATTTCTGCCATAGCTATAAATGTATATAACTATTATCAGATGCATAACAGAGAAAAGATTCCTTTCATATTTCCACTGCTGGAGAGTGAAACATGGGAGCCATAAATTATAAGGGATAAAACTGTGCCATAATTCTTTCAGCACAAAGCAATCCATCAGAGCCGCTCAAGAGATCAACCTCAGGTGGTTATGGGTACCTGATGTTGCCAAGTAGCCTCTCTCTGTCTTTATTTCTCTCTCTCTCTCTCTCTTTCTCTTCATACCACTCACAATCCAAACCACAGCTGCACTAAAAATGCAGTGATACACAAAAGACATTGTGGTATGTTTGTTTCTTGACTGCTAGATGACCATATTTGGATCTAACAAAAAGGAAAAGTATGTAGTGTGCTGGCCCGCAGTAGGACATCTTGGCTGAAGGAACATTTCCTACCAAGTTTTCCACCAATTCAGGCAAGAGAAGTTTAATGAGCACTGCATTGTAGCAGTAAATTCATCACCACAAATTAAGAAAAATGGGCAGTGTATTCCCAGAAGGGAGCAAATCCAGTAATGTCTGTGCAGGTCACCCTGCTGGTTCAGGATTAATGGACTTGGGTTGTAGTAACCCCAGTGTTTTCACTCCAGAACTACCTATTGAAAGGCAATACACAGATTTAATTGTCGCAATAAATTATCAGTGCCCTGCTGCTGAGACACATTGAAGCATGGAGAAATAGCTAAACTACTGTTGATTATATATAACACAGATTTCACAGTATTATTAAATGTCTTTGAGACTAAAAGAGTTACTTTTGTGTCAATAAACTGCATCTAAGAATGTCTCTACTTACATAATGTTGTTTAACATAATGTATCATGTTCTAGTCAGCTTCATAATTATTGACAAATGTCCATCTGAACAGTCAATATTTATGACATACTGTACTAAAGGGGTGGCTTAGTGGTTAGCACGTTTGCCTCTCAGTGCTGAGGTCTTGGGTTCGAGTCCACATCTGAGCGGAGTTTCCATGTTCTCCCCGTGTCTGCGTGGGTTTCCTCCGGGGTCTCCAGTTTCCTCCCACAGTCCAAAAACATGGAGGTCAGGTGAAATTGTCCATGTGTTTGTGTGTGTGTCACCCAGCAATGGACTGGCACCCAGTCCTGGGCTTAGTTGAATAATGCAATGCCCTGCCCAGTGAGGGGGTAGGGGACTAACTAAGGATTAAGCGGGTGTGATGATGATGGATGGATGGATGGATGTACTAAAGGAAAATCACCTCTTATGGAATGTTATATTTATACCATAAGGTGCCACAAGAGACCAGAAAATCATTATTCATTCATCAGCATGACAAAGTCATGAGAAAGTACACACTTGTCACAAGATTTGTAGAAGATTATTTCATGTTTTGTGTGGTTAACTTAATTTAATTTGTTTTATACATCAATTGCTGCATTTCAGGCCTGCAACACATTCCATGAAAAGTTAAGTTTGGGCAGTTTGGGGCAAGAAATTAAGTTTTTAAAAAGTCTTTAAAAATGGTCAACAAATATGTCAAATGTGCTTGTCAACGATTGTGTAAGAAAATGATTAAAATGTGTAAAACCAATGTTCCTCAAAGAAAGATTGGAATGGACTTGTATATTTGTCCCTGTATAGTGCATATCATTAAACAATTTAAGGCATCTGGAGGAATTTCTGAGTATTAAGGTCAATGGAGCAAGCTATTGAGTTTTTAAGACCTATACATGTGATACAGATACATCTGTTTTGCCCCCTGGTGGATCAACCATGGATTGCATGCACCAGTGGAGACATGCAGATTTTCAAAATGACATGCAGAAGTTTGAAATGAATTGAGTAAAAATGTAAAGGAAAAGTGTATAAGGGTAAATAAGGTTTTTGATTGTTTAAACCTCATGCTTGTGAGCAATATATTCTGGATGTATGAAATATGATACAACACAAAACTACGTGCATGTGATATGTTATTTAATTTCTTTTTGGCATAATGTCAAATAAACACAATTATAAAAGTAAGAATTTTCTGGCAATCATTTGGTGGTTGAGGTTATGCATTAAGAATTATTATGTTTAGTGTATGATCTATAATGTTTTGGGGCTGTATTTCCTCTAAAGACCCTGAGAACCTTGTTAGGACACATATCATCATGGACTCCATTAGGGTTACAATAAACATTCAATACAAGTTGATAATGAAAATGTTTGAAAATGGAAAATCACTGAAAATTGCCACTTTTATATATTTTATTGAACCACATTCTTCTGTGTTCAAGAGCATCTGCCTGCATGTCTCACGAAAACAGCCGTATATGGTTGGCCTTCTTTCATGTCAGTCAAATTGTCATTTCCTTTCAGAACTGGTGGTTGTACTCAGTGATATCTTGACTGCAGTCAGTGGCAGGACTCTCTCTGTTCTTACTTGTATTAGAGTTATAATGTTGATTTAATTGCCCTGTAAAGTCATAATACGTTTTCTGCTATCCAGATTGATGATTTTCACAGAAGAGTCTGTATTGAGACGTGCTCTCACACTTTTCATCCTGATCTAAACAAGCATTATATGAGAAGAATCATTGCTAATAATATATTGACAGAGAGGTTAATCAAACTAGCCACTGTAAACACTGTAACTCACATTGATTTCTCGGGCACATTACACATCTGAGAAGATTCTAAACATGCTCACTAAGATTTGCATCCATTGAAAATGTAAGAGTTTCATCTCACATGTAAGCAGTAATCCACTTTAAAGCTCTGTTGTTGTGTTTACCCAAATAGTTTAGGAAATCAGAGAGAGACAGAGAGGTGAAATTGCTCCTGTGAGCCAGTGTGTGATCCAACCTGTCTGTTATCATTAGCTGCAGCTCCAGGTGTTCTGTTTGCCATCTGTTTGTCGGCCAGATGCCGTTTAAGAAAAGCTCATTTATCTCTCCTCTGTGTGTTGGAGAGGGGCATTTAAGCTCATATTCATTTGTTTAGAATAAATTTTCTGCACTTCAAAGTTTCCAGAAATGACATAACCACTCTGCTAACACAGTAGAGATGTTTTTGTGTCTCTTTAAATCATATTTGACTTATGAACATGTCTTGCCTTGTTCAAACCATAGTGATAGCTTTATTAAATTAAAAGTTGTACACCATAGTGTTATGGTGAGGTGCAGACACGAGGAGAAGGGAAGGTTGTGTTTGTGCAAAACAGATGATTTTTTAAACAGATTGATAAACAAAACAATCACGATGGCTTCAAACTATACATACACAGACTTGACTACAGGACTCAGGTACACAGACTGACGAGGAACACACAGAAGCATGACACAGTATGATCGACATAGACATCTAACACTGGGTTACATTTTTATGGCAAAACAAATGAGACACAGGTGGTAACAATGACCTTGACAAGACAAGGTAGACATGTGACAAGACATGATGGGACATGGGGAAGTGGCTTTGGGCACAGCGTTAAGGGAAAACGTCACACGTAGAGATTACTCAGTGGTGTTCAGGAGCATTTAAAGCCATAGAACAAAAGCAAGAAATCTACTGCTAAGCAAATGACTCTTCAAGTCAACTTAGAGAAAAAGAAGGAATATAATAACCTAATAATTTATTATTATTTCAACTCAGTTAATTAAAATCCAGCTTGCATGAGTCCAGATCCAGAGCTGTGTCTGAAATGGATCACTTGTTTACTGTACTGGGTAACTATGAGGGAGACAAGACCTTGACCTTTTGCCATATAAACAGTCTATTGTATAGTATTGTCAACGAAGGTGAAGCAGGAGGAGTCGGACTGCAGCAGAATTCATAAAACGTAACTTTATTACTAGGGACATCTCTACATTCCCTAGTCTGGCCCGGTCCCACCTGATGTCGTTGTCAAGCAGTGTGTAACACAATCAATAATTTTGTTTAAATAAATTTTATTTAAATATTATTTTCTAACATTGTTCTGTATTTGACTTATGAAAACGTCAATAGTTCTCAATACATTTAAAATATTCCTGTATATATTACGTAAGGTCAGTATTTTCAGCAGTCTTCATTTAGGTAGTGGGTATGGGGCCAGCTTGTCAGCATCCGTTTAAGCAACTGAGCGGTAGAAAACTGTGTGCATGCTCAACATGGTTTCAATAACTCACTGTGGTGCACGCTTATGCTGACCCCATGCAAGGAGCAGCCAATAAAAAATTAAAGATTAAAAGCGAGCTTATGTGAATATCATTTATGGTATCAGCTTTTCTACACAGCTTGCCACTCAAACCATCATTCCAACTGTTAGCCACTGCTAGCGAGGCAATATAATGAATCACATCAACAATTTAATCAAAGTTAACAGTTAGATAACACAAAGACAGTCATCTTACCTCAGTAAAAGGTTTATTTCCTTTGTTCATGACTGGAATGGATTGAATTTAAGTTCCTTTAGTCACAATAACCAAAGTAAAGGCAACAGAATACCACCGTTAAGTAAGTCTCCTCATCCACAGGGTATGCATCTCACGACGGGGATGTCACTTTTTGGAATTTCATTGAAGAGGTGCATTTGTGGTTGAATTAATTGAGCAAGTAGGTCTGTGTGTAGTTTCACTGACGAGTGGGATGCTGCCCACAGAATTTATTGTGCCCCACCAGGCTTTGTATTCTAGAAACGACACAATTATTGCAGCAAAAAGCAAATGTAAACACTATGACTGTGGCTGTGGTGACATCGATTGACAGCCAAACACTGTAACACATTGAACAGGCTTTATAGCGAACATAATCAGACAATGAGACAGCAGGGCCATGATCAGAGATGAGACAGGTGTAAACACTGAGACATGACGTAGCTGGGGGTGAAGACATGATGTAGACAAAATGTAAACAAACAGCACATGGTGACTTGACAGCAGGTGGAGAAACATAAACACAAGCAGAGAGCACATGGACAAAGACGTTGACTTAGATGAGACAGGAGGGCATGGCCAGGGACATGGCAGGGTCACAAGTATAATTTTATAATATAATAATAATATAATTTAATTTAATTAAAGAAACATCAACAATGGAGGCTACTGGCAACATCGAAATATGTCTCCAACACTATTGAGGTATTTTTACATGTTCTAATGTAGTTTGTAGTGGCTATTACTACAAATGTAATATTTGATTCTATAGTAACTTACATGTTTCCATTTTATCAATAAAATTATTGAGTAAAATGCCAATAATTGTATTATTAATAATTAAATAATATTACATTTTTATTCAAAATTTTCTCCAGTGTCCAGTTTCTTTGTTGAGTGAGGAAACTGCGATGCATTGTGGTATATTAGCCTGAAAGTAGTGTATATCAGTTGTACACTATATTTATGGTGCACTGTGTGTAACAATCAGTGTTGCGAATAACGGCGTTAAAAATAACGGCGTTACGTAA
Source organism: Crenuchus spilurus (assembly GCA_036984385.1). Lineage (NCBI taxonomy): Eukaryota > Metazoa > Chordata > Actinopteri > Characiformes > Crenuchidae > Crenuchus > Crenuchus spilurus. The sequence continues at coordinate 7,053 of BRDA01004102.1, read as the reverse complement.
CGACGTCATTTTGTCGGTAACGGGATAAAATAATTAATTACTTTTCCTGTCGTTACAACGCCGTTGACGTTACTGGTCATTAAAAGC
>BRDA01004100.1:135237-145948 GCA_036984385.1 Crenuchus spilurus | reverse complement strand
ATTTTATGTTTAATAGGTTTAGTTTATGTTGAAATAAAACTCAATTTGTATACGACCATCTATATTGGTTTAAATGTGTAAACTGGGGTAGATCAGACCATATTTGTATGACTTGACTTGTGACTTGCTTGACTTATAGCAGGGACTCGACTTGACTTGCTTGGTTCTCACCACAGTGACTTGTGACTTGCTTGAGACTTGAAGGCAATGACTTGAGACTTGCTTGTGACTTGCACGTGAGGGACTTACTCCCACCTCTGGGAAACAGTTCCGACAGAAAGCAGAAGGGAGCTCAGGAGTGAGAGAGAAAGACTGAAGCAGGCTCAGGAGCGCAGAGCGTGACAGTCTGCACTCTATAATTCCTTATTTAAAAAGCAATCCAAGCTGATATACTCCTTATGACTTCAGCATCATTGGGTGGGGTTAAACTGCTGTAGGCTGAATAGGTGAGCAGTGTGCTGGTTTTTGTGACATCACACAAACAGTGGATTCAAAATGAGGTGTTTGCTGCTTACATTATGAAGAATGAATGATATGCTTTGTATTTTAACCATGTTGCTTTCCACAAGCAGGGAGCTTTCTGATTTCCATGATATGGGCCTTTTAAAAGTGAAACTGACAGCAGATGAGCACTTGACTTTCTGAAAACCTTGATAAATATGGTCCCTGAATGGCATTAGTTAGCATCTGCTAGGGCAGGTGAGGGACGTGTGAGTTTGGATGCGTGCAGTGACGGGTGGCATTAAAATCAAGACAGAAGGCTTGAGACTTTATTATTCATTGTTCCCTTCAATTATTCATAGCGTCAGCATGTCGGTGTGCAGTATGTCTGTAGTGTAATTACTGACTGCCATGTTGACACAAGGAGCTTTCCTTCTCTACAACTCAGTTCTGTTCAGACACAAGATGGGTCAGGTTTTCTTTCTTTTTCTCACGCAATATCCCTCTCTCTATCTCGTTTTGAACTTTCTTTTGTCTCTTTGCCTTTTTCTCTTACTTTCTTGTTCTTTCTGTTTCTCTCTCTGTTGATTCTTTCTATATGCACTGATATGAATGTTTCAGGTTTGATATGATAATCAATAAGTAACAACTGATTGTGACTGATACTGATATCATAAATCATCTCTGTAAATAATGTGATGTAATGGGAAATTCATGCCATTACAGCAAGTCACAGAGAGGCCAGTAGAGGACACTATGGGCTCTAGAAGAAGGAAAATTTCAACAAGCTAAAAATAGGACACAACATTTGGAATTATAAGCCATAATTTCCCTATCAGGCCAATATCAATAATTAACTTCATTCATTCATTCATTATCACACCCGCTTAATCCTTATCAGGGTCGCGGTTAGTGCCCTACCCCCTCACTGGGCGCAGGGCAGGGCATCACATTAGTCAACTAAGCCCAGGACAGGACGCCAGTCCATCGCTGGGTGAACACACACAAACACACATACATACATACACACACATGGACATTTTTTTACAGTAGGCAATCCACCTGACTTCCATGTTTTTGCACTGTGGGAGGAAACCGGAGACCCTGGAAGAAACCCACGCAGACACGGGGAGAACATGGAAACTCCACTCAGATGTGGACTCGAACCCAAGACCTCAGCGCTGAGAGGCGAATGTGCTAACCACACCGTGCCACCCCAATAATTAACTTTTTCCATTTATCTGCAAATAATGTATCTCTTTATTTTTCCACTCTTACTCTTTCCCTCTGTCTCTTTCCCTTCCCTCTCCCTATCTCTATCATTCTTAACATCCTGCCATTATTCAGATGAAATACTCACAACTCACTTCAATTTCAGACCCTTGTGTGTGCCTTTCTTATGGTCTGGTGCTGTCAGTAACTGTGTTTGATGGAAAAAGGCAAGGGGGTTGGGGAGTTGAGAGGTGGAGCTGGGGAAATCACATGCACTCATTAATGTATTGCTACTACACTGTTTAATGTATTGCTGATAGAACTGTGATGCACTGGATCAGGTACCTTTAGTGACAGCAGAACATTCTTTTTTTCTGTTGTCCAGCTGCTCCCAGGTTCACAAAAGTTCCAGTAGACATGATTGGCGTCTCTGGGGGCGTGGTCTCCTTCGTATGCCAAGCTACAGGGGACCCAAAGCCAAAGGTCTCATGGAACAAAAAGGGCAAACGGGTCAACTCCCAACGCATCGAGGTAAGACAAGTCAGCTGAAAAGTTTTCAAGGACAGATGACGTGTTTCAAGTGTCTTTACACAGAAAGTCAATCCCCTAAAGAGTGAAAACATGACAGAACAGTCCGTAAATGCTATGAGCTTGGATTCAAATAAACCCACAATTTTAATTCAGTTTGAAAATCATAATATGAAGAAAGTCTTAATTTTTAATGATATAATTCTAAGAAGCGTGTCTTGCTTTTTTGTGCCTATTCCATGTAGCTTAAATTGTAGTTGTTTACATGTAGTATTTATGTCGTTAAATCTGCAGCCTTTTATTATGGCTCTCTGTGTCTGAAATTATTGAACACAATAGCATAATCCCACTATTCCTGGGCCACTTATTGGCTTCTGATTGTGGTTTCCAGCATTAGCATCATGTTGTTATCTGCTGTGTACTCTGTGCTAAGACAAGCTGTGCCATATTTATGATGTTTGTTTGCTGTGTTCCTCTGTCAGTGCACAGATGGCAGCTGTAGAGTCTTGATTGATGCTCAGCGAGCCTTAATTAAAACGAGCTCAGCGCTAACCATGCCATCGACGTTGAAGAAAGATGGAAAACCTGACTCAATAATGCCACAAGCACAAAAAAACAAAAACATGCTAGCATACTAGCAGATCACCCAGTCTCGTCTGTTCTCCTTCACTGCATGGTGCAAACCCAAGGGTACTGCACACCCTGGCACAAATTATCATCTTCCTTTCATTTAAAAGTGGCTTTATGAGGGGGCTCGCATTAATTTGATTTCCCTTCCAGGCTTCACTTTGATATTGATCTCCGCACTCGTAGGCCAGTGTGTGCTCACTGCATTTCTTCTCATTAGCCCTGCCTTGCACACTCGCAGTGAAAAGAAACCCGCAGTGTTAGCCACTAGCTAACAAAGACAGCACATCTCTGCTTCATCCACTATTGATTCTTTTGGGCATTTGGTTACGGTGACATTAGATGTATTGGCATGAAATAAAACATTAACTGCCCCTCAGAATGTGAGCTCTCATTAATGATGAGAATAGAATGCATGTGTAATCTCAATACATGTTTGAAAACCATTAGAAGAGTCAACTATTTCACAACAGTGCTATGCTTAAAGGAATCTGACCTCCACCTTTATTCCATCCATGCAGTGAATGGACACTTACACACTAGTGAACACACATACTAGGGGGCATACATGCCTCAAGCAGTGGTCAACCCCATCATCTGTTGTGCTTAGGGAGCATTTGGGGGTCAGTTGCCTTCAGACGTGTCCTGCTGGTTCAGAGGATATATACAGTGCCCTCCATAATTTTTGGGACCCCTAGTTAAAATGTGTTAAAAGCCTTAAAATAAATTATTTTTTATTGCATATGCATAACCTCAATAATAATCTGTTCCACAATTATTGGCACCCATAACAATGTCTTGGAAATAAATGTATTTGAACAATTTTTGTCATTTCTTCTGTAGTTTATAAAGTGGGTCAAAGTATCTAGGAACCTTTAATTAGTAATTCATCACTTCCTGTTTCCCTGGCGTTTAAATATGGCATTACACAGAGGCCTATTTCTCTTATTCAATCTTAAGAAAAATAGTAAGGCAGAGTAAGGCAGATGTGTGTTGACCTTCATAAATCAGGCAATGGCTACAAGAAAATAGCCACTCACCTGCAGATGCCATTATCTACAGTCAGAGCAATCATCAAAATGTTCAAAACATCTGGAACTGTAATAAACAAGCCTGGAAGAGGACGCAAGTGTATCTTGCCACCACACACAGTGAGAAGGATGGTAAGAGAAGTAAAAAATTCTCCAAAGCTCACTGTAAGAGAATTGAATCAAATGGTAGCATCTTGGGGTTATGAGGTTTCCCAAACAACCATCAGGCACTATGTACATGCCAACAAGCTGTTTGGGGGGCATGCACGGAGAATGCCTTTTCTGAGTTATACTCATAAGCGTAAAAACGTGTGGAGTTTGCCAAGCAGTACTGGGATTTTAACTGGGACTGTGTGCTTCGGACAGATGAGACCAAAATAGAGCTTTCTGGCAACAACCACACTTTAAGCATAACACCAAGGATGAGTACACAGAAAAACACCTCATGCCCACTGTTAAGTATGGGGGAGGATTGGTGATGCTGTGGGCCTGTTTCTACTCTAAAGGACCTGGGAACCTTGTAAGGATACATGGGATCATGAACTCTGTGAAATATCTGGACATTTTGAATCAGAATCTGGTGGCCTCTGCCTGAAAGCTGAAGTTGGGTCATCACTGGGCCTTTCAGCAAGATAATGACCCTAAACATGTGGACTAATCTACTCAAAAATGGTTCACAAGGCACAAAAACAAGCTCCTCTCATGGCCATCTCAGTCCCCAGACATCAACCCAATAGAAAACCTGTGGGGTGAGCTGAAGAGGAGAGTGTATAGGAGAAGACCCAGAACTCTGGACGATTTAGAGAGGTTGTGCAAAGAGGAATGGTGGAAGATCTGTCTTTCTGTATTCTCCCATCTTGGAAGTATTATAGGAGAAGATTAAGTGCTGTCTTGTTGGCAAAAGGAGGTTGTACAAAGTGCTAAAACCAGGGGTGCCAAAAATTATGGCACACATGATTTCATTAAAAATATTTATTTCTTAATGTGTGATTTTTTCCCCACCAAGTAAAGGCACTTGAATTAAAGCTTAGATTTTTCTCTTTTTTTGTATTGTTGTCCTATATTATTTAAAAAATTATTAGAAGCCAAAGAACACTTCTTAACCAGGGGTGCCAGTAATTATGGAGGGCGCTGTATATATACCTTTTTTTCTGATACCAACATTGATGTCTTGAGTATCAACTTATATCAATTCTGATCTGATTTTGGATGAAGCTTCTAATCTTTAATACAATCTATTTTGTCGCTCACGCCAGTGACATATTAACAAAACTCCTCGAAAGCATTTGTATAACTGCAAGATTTTATCCTAGAGACAAGACAAATCATTGAATGTGCAAAGATTCCCCATCAAACAAGAGCTCTCACCTGAACAAAGTCCTCTCACCTTGAGTGTTCACACCTATCTCATAAACATTCAATCTAGGAACCACTGAATGAGTGAACTCACACGTCAACTCACATTTCTTGAGCTTTAGAAATAAAACCACATACAATTTCTAACAACTGTAATGTGCAGCCAACACCTCTGTTTATTCAGAGATAAGTTTGGAGCAGATTTAATCAAAATACAGATTTGACACTCTTACTGTTTTGACACTGTTGTTGCTGATTTTGTGCCTGTGTAACACTTTGGGGAGAAAAAAGTCAAGGCATGTCATTCTATATTAGAGTGTCAGAAATATCCTCAGACTCCAGGGGGTTAAGATGCTGATGAAAAAGTAGTTTGTAGTAAAAAAAAGCTACTGAATGTTCCACATCAGTGCAGAACCACAAATTATAAATCTATTGCTGTTCAATTCCAGTAAATCTGTCCAACAAATCAGGTTTTCATTTACATCTGGAGAATCAGATTATTGTTCAAACTGATCTAACCACCCAATAAACATCATTTTGGTTCACTATTTCAAGATGGTGTTTTAAATGTTAAACACACACACACACACACACACACACACACACCTACACACACACACACACACACACACACACTTGTTTCTGTGAATTGTGTGGACACTACATGGACTTAAATCCTAAAACACAAACCTTAAAACTCTAACCTTAACCTCCAAACCTGTCTTCCCTTTATACTGGTACATACACACAGGCACACACACACACACACACACACACTTTGGTAGTACTATACTATTGAGGACATATCCTTCGCTCGTGTGATACTGAGTAAAAATAAACCTAAACCTAAACTTAACCAATGATAATGGCATAACTTTTTGTGAGGACCATCAAAATGTCACCACTTTTACACATCTGACGTTTTCCTATCATTATAAGGACTTTCAGTCCCCATCAGGGAGAAATACAAAGACATATTTTATATCATTGCATCTCTAAAAATTTGAATATAGTGTAAAAAAGTCTGTTGTGTTCATACTTTAATCTGAAATAGTCAAACATTATGTAGTCATTACATGTAAATTTTTAGGCTTTTGTTTTAATGTTGATACTGTTTGAATAGTAATTTAATGTTAAATGTTTATGTAATGAAATGATTGTAGCAGTTTCTCTTTACATTAAACTAGATTTAGATGTTTTTTTTGCATTATATTAAGTTGCTGTGAAAGAATACATTTTCAGGCAGTGCTTAGATGGATGAGGGTCAGGTATTTCCAGATGCTTTCCCTCTGAAACATGTGGGTCTAGTGTTCTGACTGTGTACTGTTCTTTCTGTAGACTATAGAGTTTGATGAAGGTGCAGGAGCTGTTCTCCGAATCCAGCCTCTGCGGGCTCCTCGAGATGAAAACATCTACGAATGTGTGGCAGAGAACAGTGAGGGAGAGAAGAGTGTCCAGGCCAAGCTGACCATCATCAGAGGTAAGCGTGCGTTTTAATCAGTGATGAGCAATAATGTGTGTAACATTACAGACACTGTGATGTAAGATTTTATGTGAAAAAACAACACCAGTTACCCAGAAAGTTTCATGCGAGTAGCGCACTAGCTTTTTGTTCCAGTTCATGGTTAGCATGATTTTTTACCATTCATTGTTAATGCCACGTTTACCAATGAGTTCAAATACATTTCTGAGTCACATCAGCAGTTTAAGAGCTTTGTTCTCTTTCAGGTGTAGTGTTGACTAAAATATTACCTGAAGGCAGTGTACAGAAGTACTTATATTGACTTTGCTCTTACTCAGTGATGTTTTCTACAGATAAGATATGAAAATGGAGAAGCACTTTATTAAGTGAAAAACAGACACTTTCAATAGCATTTTATAGTTCTTATCAGCTGAGCTGTGCTGGTTTAAATCCTAACAAAAAGGAAATTCCCTGGTTGAATCGAAGCAATTGAGCTCCAGTGCTATTTGCACACAGCAGGTGTGTGAATACTTAACACGTGGACATTCTGTCGTACCTTTTCTGGACCTAACATGGGACTAAACTGCAGATGTGGCAGCCGTTGCCCAAGCACGTAAGCCCATGGTCCAGTACAGGCTTGTAAACTAGCCCCATGGTCCGGGCACGTTCCAGCTGGCCAGCAGAGGCAGTGTTCCCTCCTCTTGTATTGTGTTATTTATTTTTTTGCCTGTTGTGCTGAGCCCCAGCCATCTGCCTTGTTAGCGCTGAGCTCTGGACCTGGCAGTGCAGGCGCTCCTGGCTGGGCCGCGGCCCAAAGCGCAGGGTTATTGTAGGCAGGCCAGTTTTACATGAAAATCCAGGCTTTGGCACGGCCTGAGCGGCTCAGTGGGGAATACAGGTCCCAGTGCGTTCTCCCCATCCATCTGCTCCAAGCCTGCCTCTGCAGAGGGCTTTATCACAACAGCAGGCCACATGCGCTCACACTTACATACATACACTTTCAGTTAGGGATGCACAATTGGAATCTTGGATTTTTTCTGTAAACACGCAGTCAGATGGCTCTTTTGCCTAATTTGATAGTGTAGCAAAAATATACATAACTCATGTAGCACTTTATTATATTTTTATTATTTAGATAAAGAAAGCTAAATTAGGAATTTTAAAAAATACCAGCATGGCCTATTAAAAATGAGAGGTGTAAGAAAATATTGAAGAGGTTTTTGATGCTGTATCAGTTCTCAAAAACATAGTATCACATTTTAATTGGTGCCATTAATTTTGTGAACCCCTGACCACTAGAGAGCAGTGTTGTAATCTATCATCAGTCACAAGACTCTTCCACTCCAGTGTAAACAAGAAATTATGTTATATCCACAATATATTTACAGTATCACAATACAAAGAGCAATGTTTTTGTGGTTCCTAATCAAAATTAGCTTAAAAAAGAATAAAAACATCTGGAAAAAAGAAAATCACGATTCACACATTCATAGTACTTATAAAAGGGTTTTAAAAGACATCAGTCGTTTAAAAATGATGTGTTGTGCAGCATCTTCTGCTTGTGTATGTCCTCTTTGCTTTGATGAAGCTTCTGTCAAGTGGTTTGATTTGGAGTTGCTGAGATGCTTTTCTAATATCACAGGCCTTAAAGATGCATATTGATGTAGGTGTGCCCAAACTTTTGACTGCCAGTGCACTGAAACATGCATACCTAAAAGTCACGTGTGCTGTTCTGTTGTTTAGATGTGAACATACATTCCCAGAAGACAGCAGGGGTCCCAGAGGTGGATTCCTTCAGCACGTGTGTGTGTGTGTGTGTCTGTGTGTGTGTGAACATACACATATACACACATATTCTACATGTACACTGTATCACACACATAAATTATATATAAATATATATACATGGGTACACTCCTGTCTCCTCCTGTCAGGCTGGTCTAAAGCTGGCATCTCAGAGTGTTTCTCCTGGAGCAGATCCTGTTCTGGAGCATTTTTGGGCCAGTGGCTTCATTAAGTGTGCAGTCACCTCGCCCGGCTGGGCTGACTTTGGGCCGGAAAGCTGCTTGGGCTTGTTTTTAGTGAACTGGCTAGCCATGGCAGCTATGATCCGAATGCCAAAGATCTGCCATCTGCTTTTTTGTACATCTCCACAAGTCCTCAGAGGAGTGCAGGAGAGAAAAAAGGAAAATGACACCTGCACTCTTCCACCTCACTGCTGTCACTGCAAACGTCTCTTCATTCTCTTTCTCACTCACTTTCTCTTTGTCTCTTTCTTTCTCTTTCTGTCTCGCTCTGCTATGCCATGGCACATGTCCATCTGTGTGTCAGGTCTCTCTTTCTCATGCCTGTCTCTTCTCTCTCACTCGTCATCTCTCTTGTTCTCATTTTTAGTTTCTTCTATCTCCTTTTTCTCTTTCTTAACCTCTTGCTTTCTTTCTTTATCTTTGTCTCTGCCTCCATCTATCTGTCCGTTACTCACTCTTCTTCTCTTTCTCCTGTCTTGTCTTTCTCTTTCTGTCTCTCAATTTTCTCATCTTTCTGTCTCATTTTTACTTTCTTCTGTCTCCTTTTTCTCTTTCTCAACTTGTGTCCTCTATTTCATTCTTTCTTTATTTCCACCTATCTGTCTGCCACTCACTTTATCACTGTTCCTCTCTGTCTGTCTCTCTCATTCTCTCTCGACCCTGGCAACCTGCCCTTTCCTGGCAGCTCTGTCACATGCCAACCTGGAGCTCGCACCTTCATACAGTCTAACACTAACATCAGCCCAGCTCTGACCATCTGCCCTCTTCCTGCTAGGTGACAGACTCACACAGGTTTGGTTTTATACAATGTCAGGACATGTTAAATTTGTGTCCCATATAATTGTGTCAAAAAAGTACCAAAAATGCTTATTTGTTTTTTTTTAACATCTGTATAACCCTTTTTGATACTGTGTATGTGTAGAAAAAGTTCTTTGAATAAGAATATACAACAAGCTCCCGGTTGCAAAATGTGGGCCACATATACACCAGATTAGGGCCACATTTCAGCCAAATGTGAAGCACACACAACTGGACCAAATCTGGACCAGAAGCTAGCCACTGATTGATCATATGTAGGTAACACTGTTCTCTTCCAGAAGTGGACCACATTGGTTATGGGACATGTGGACCAAATGTGTATTTTCAGTATGAGGGCCACATTTGGCTCGCATGCAGTTTGCAATGCTGACAGTGGGCCAGACGTGCCATTTCTCTGCCAGAAGTGGCCCACATCCTATCTTAGCAAGTGAAATAATCTTAAATCTACTATAAATGTCTAATATTTCTCATTTTGAAAATGTTGTAAACTTATTATAAGACTATCCATCTATTATCCCACTCACTTAATCCTTATCAGGGTCGCGGTTAGTCCTTTATCCCCTCACCGGGCGCAGGGCAGTACGTTCCACTATTTTAGCTAAACCATGTTGCCAATCCATCTCAGGGCACATGTTGCCAATCCATCTCAGGGCACAGGGTGCCAATCCATCTCAGGGCACAGGGTGCCAATCCATCTCAGGGCACACACGTACTCACACCAAGACAATTTAGAGTATCCAATTCAGGGAAGAAACAGGAGACCCCGGAGGAAACCCACACAGACATGGGGAGAACATCCCAGATGGGCAGTCAAACTCAAGACCTCAGTACTGAGTAGCAAATGTGCTAACCACCAAGCCACCGTGCCACCCTTATGCTTAATTTATATACACTGCTCAAAAAAATAAAGGGAACACTAAAATAACACATCCTAGATCTCAATTAATAAAATATTCCAGTTGAAAATCTTTATTTATTACATAGTGGAATGCATTAAGAACAAAATTACATAAAAATGATCAATGTAAATCAAAATTATTACCCCTTGGAGGCCTGGATTTGGAATTATACTCAAAATCTCATACCACCCTCATGGAGTCTGTTTCTGACAGTTTGAGCAGAAACATGGATATTAGTGGACGTTTTACTGAAGGTCGTCCGGTGATTATAGGTACAAAGACGAGTTTGACAGTCTTTGTCTGAGGTAC
>BRDA01004100.1:85422-125463 GCA_036984385.1 Crenuchus spilurus | reverse complement strand
AATAGTGTTTATTGAGGTTGTTTATGGAATAATATCTCCTATTCTAGTGATTAGTAGTGTTTATTGAGGTTGTTTATAGACTAATATCTCCTATTTTTGTGATTAATAGTGTTTATTGAGGTTGTTTATGTTCTAACATACTATTATTATTGTAGTGTATGTCTTGCAGAAAATATTTGCACTTCTGATGGAAAGTAAACAGCTGTACTAAGTTCATTACAAGGTTCAATCAGTATCATCACCATGGTGGAACTTGGGAGAATAACATTGGTGTTATATTCCTGAATGCTCATCTAGCTCTCTGACATACACATCAGTCTCACTTTCTCATGGATGGTGGGAAATATTTCATGCTTTGGGACTGAAGTGTAGCACATAGCTTGAGCATAGTACAGCACACTGGACATGAACTAATGACCATTAAGTACACAGCCTGGCCTTGACCTCCTGTTCCCATCATACTCTATATTGCTCCCTCTTTCCACTGCTGGAATGTTATGAGCTGCACAAGTCACACAAATCAAAGTTTACACGACTACAGTACCATATCAGAAACATGCAATACTTTCATACTCAGTGCAGATATTAGAGATGCAGATATTACAGAAGCACTAATAGGAAAACTAATATGTGTAAGGTGCTGTTTACAGTTAACAACTAATAACAAGCTGTTGTGTGCATGTAAACTAGTTAAACACAGGCGCAGAATCTGAGAAAGTTTCCTTTTTATGCAACAAACTAGACTAATGACTGAAGACAGAATACAACACTGCTCTCTAGTGGTCTGGAGTTTAAACACAACTGACCTGAAGCTTTCTTTGTAAACTGTTAATTAGAAAGAGATGCTATGCTTTTGTTGCAAAACTTTACGATACTCAAGTAAATCAACATGCGGTTGTAGCTGAGAGTTACATCATTTACACGGAGTTGATGGTGAAAACTTGTAGCCTCGTCACTTTAGTTTCTCATCATTTTTTTCTCTCTTTCTCTCTTTGTCACCCTGTCTTTGGCATGTGTCCTCCTCGCAGGTGCCCTGCAGATAGAGAACACGGAGGAGACGGATCAGGGGAAGTACGAGTGTGTGGCGTCTAACGTGGAAGGCGTCCGCTACTCTTCCCCTGCCAACCTGTATGTGCGAGGTAGGGAGCAACCTGGTCTCGGAGGCTGGAAAAAAAGCACCAGAAACCTTCTAAAACCAATTTTAGTGTGCCTAAGTCCTGCTTACAAAATGTTACCTGGTAAAAAGCTAACCTGGCCAATGTTATTACTGTAGAATTACATCCTTCTGCTACTGACTTCACATGAGGATGTTAGAATAATTTATATATGAGTATTTGTAGTGACTCGGTGGGCAACCAGGCCTGCGTGAGTGTTTTCTCTAACAAGCTTTTGCAGGTCCAAGAGGATGTGATGGTAAGTCGAATTTTGATTGGCTGGCCAAGCCCACAAACCAATCAAAATTGTAGCCAGCAGAAATGTACGGTCCAAAGGTAAAAAAGGTAAACACAGTACTGAGAATGATATACAGTGTGTTTCTAAGTAATTTACACTTGATGTATGTTGCCAATCATGCCCAGATCCAATGTAGAAATGTCTTCAGAGTGACAGATTTGTGTATTTCTATATTAAACTCACTGTATATGAGAATAAATAACACTTCTGTAACAGTGGACTATGAAGAAGTATCTGATATTATTATGGCTATAAGGACAGGAATGGTTGTTAAGCTTTAACATAAAGAGAAGATGAGCGCCTGCTGAGATGATTTTAATAAATGGAGGAGGATGCTTTTTCCGCATGTAATATTTATTGTGTGAATATTTAAGAAAAAAAAAGATAGAGTTGGTTCCCTCTGTGTACCAAATAACTTTGTCTCCCATAAATAATTCAGAGGCCTCTTACATTAAAAAAATAGGTCAGAGTGCTGTCTTTGTGTTATTATAGTTATTATTCAGCTTCTATGAGATGTTGTGCGGCTTGTGTAATGCTGCCTGTTTCTTTAGTGTACTCTTGTATTAGGCAGCTTGCATAGTATAACATCATTGTCAAGCAGTGTTGGGGGTAACGGATTACAAAGTAATGTGTTATAGTAATCTAATTACATTTAATTTAATGTAATGACATTACAGTTACTGACTTCTTAACAATTGCATTACTTAGGTAACTCATCTTCTAAAAAGCTATTTTAATTATGCATAACGCATTAAAACGTCATGTTTATTTTTATATCTGCTAAGCCTGAGTGTGTGATCTGGTCTTAACCCTAAAACTTACTGCTTTATCCTACGGATCCTCCCACTTTACTCCGTGATCCATAAACTGATATAGTGCGGCCATATTGCAGACTGTCCCAGTAACATAGGACATGCGAGAAGAAGCTTCAAGTGCCTGCTGAAGCAGCTCCGAGTATACAGTCTTTTATAGATTTATAGTGACATAGTTACATGCACACCAAGACAGGACGAGGAACATGGAGAAGGAGATGCAGAAACATATAACATGCCTACAATTGTGATAGGCTGAGTTCCTGAATATTCAACATCATATTTTAATGAGCTCAGCTGTCCCAGTTCCACAATTACTGCCCATTACCCCCCTCTGTTCCTCTGGCTCCTTTCTTCACCTCAGCTGGTGAGCATTACAAATACGTAGTTTCTCTGCTCTCGTTGTCATTGTTTTTACTCGGGGTTTCTTGCTTCCCCGCTCGTGTTGGTGCTGTTTTTTTTGCGTTTCTTGCTTCTTGATTGTGTCTGTTTTGCGTAGTTTAACATCGTTCTTGCAGTCTCACATAAAATACAGTAATCTCACTCCATAATATGAGCAGTGTAGTGTTTTATAAGTGTTCAAAATGAATAAATAAATCGTGAGCTGAAGAATCCCAGCTTCACTTACACAGCCCAGACTCGTTCATCCAGGAACAGCTCTGTAAACGTTATGAAAAAGGCCAATGTAATGTAATGAGTAATGAGATTACTTTTTCAGGAGAGTAATAAGTAATCACATTACAATATTTAAGAAGTAATCAGTCATTTGTAATGGATTAGAATTCTCAGTAACCACCCCCAACACTGTTGTAGAAATGTTCACATTAGAATACAGAGTAAATATTGAATCTGTATTAGCATTAAGAAGGTCGAAATATCTTGTACGATGTTCTGTATGTTCACTTTCACTGATGATACACCTCCTGCCCTTAAAAACGGTATCATGTGTCTCCTTTAAGTTTGTTTTCACAGCTCGATTCAAATCCTGATTGTACTCAAATGTGTTTTGATTTCTAGATTATTGGACATTTGAAATTAACAGCTACAATGGGAAGCTATGCATTGAATCTATTTCCAGTGCAGCCATTAAATGCTTGACTTAAATGGACATTAGAAATGGGCCCTTTGGATTTGCTAACCCTACTCTGTTAGATTCAGTATCATTGTAGCTGCTAAATTTGATCAAAGTCATGCTTTACTTTTTTGTGCAGCAAGTCTTATCATTTTTGTTGTTTCTTTGAGTTATTTTCATTGGTTCCTCTTTGGTTCTTTTCTCTTTGTGTTCCTTTAAGCAAATGGGCCACCATGGGAGCTCTTTAGGTGGCTAAAGATGCTGTGGTTTTTGTTCATTGTTGAAGGTGCTGAAATTGACCCCAGTGGACAGACGGCAGCAGAACTAGCACTGGGGGTGAAGCCTTTTATGCTGGGTCTAAAAAAAGAACAAATTAAAAAGCAACAGGAAAGACTGTGACAAAATGGGTGTCACTGGTATAAGTAGACTTGCGAATAAAAAAGGGCAAAAACAGAAAAAGCAGAGATATGCAGCAGCTTAAAGCCTTGAGGTGGCCTTTTTTACTCTCTCTGTGTTTCCCCTATTTTTCTCTTCTCCTCATGTCATTGTGTTCTGCATCAACCCCTTTACATCCCTCAGAGCTTCGAGAAGGTTGGTGTGTTTTTTCTTTTTTACTTTTTTTACCCACATTAAAAACGAAAAAAATACTTTTTTTTGAAGCTAGAAAGTTATTACAGGGCTCATTAGCAGTTTGAATGAGCACAAACTAAATATTCAAACATGCTAAATAGTTATGAATTCAAGGAAATTAAATTTAAATTTATTTGCAAAAAATAATTTAAAAGAAATAGTGATAGAAACCCGCAACAGTCGGGATTATTTATTAACTTATTTCTTTATTTACTTGTTTGTTTACATTTGAGTTTGCATTGTGGGGCCTTTTCTTGTTTGCATCTTTTGGTATTTGCTTCTGCTCAGGAAAAAAAAGCTTTGTTGCATTTGTTGTCATGAAAACGTCACAAAAACGCATCTGAATAAGAAGCAGGGCCTGGTGCATGATGGGAGAATGTAACTACGCTTGCATGCCTGGAATGGAACGTCTTTGGGCGTGTTTTCTTTTTCTGCACTTGTGTGTTTCTGTGACTCTCTCTACTGTTTTCCACCATTTCCCCCCTAATTAAGTCTTTTGTGGCCTCTCTTGTAGCTAGTTACTTGTATTGTAGTGTTATTTGTTGTGTGCCTTTGTTTTGTACTGTTCTTCAACTCCCTTTATGTTGGAATTTCCTGTTTGTTAGATGTGGTACGTATTTTTTGTGCATAGTTGTCCCTTGTAACACCGCAGCTTTTTGTAGTTCCAACATACAATTACTGCAAAACAAAAAAAAAAAGAAATGTGTGGGTTTTATACAGCCAGTGTTCCTGCCATCTCAATCCAAACCTAATGTGGCAAACAAAACCTGATTGGACATTATTAGTTTCTGTGGCATTTCACTCTTTACTGTGTCACAGGGATCAATGGTGAATATAATGATCTCTGCATTCCAGACAGTCCCTCAGAGAGCACGGAAGGCTTGGCATTTTGCGCTGGCAACATACTAGCACAGAGCGTTTTGTTGACTGACTGCCACTTGTTCTCCTGGAGTCAGCCGGCTCAATCAAACCAGGATTTATCATTCATTCGGTCCCCTCAGCGACGGCACATGTCTGAATTGGTTTTCGGCTTGATGATTTGCGTGATTAAGCAACCTAAATTAGGCCCAAAACAAAAAGCTAGTGACTTGTTCAAGTCTCTACATTCTAATCCCGTTCAAATGGCAAAGATGCCAAATTAATTGGGGCTCCATTCCAGCTCAGTCCACTGGTGTCTGTATTGGTTAAATTGACTGCCTGGATCGCATTGGCCTATCAGTTTCAAGATTTACACATTAAGCATAATGGTCCACATGTGCTACGCTTTAGCTCATCAGATGAGGTCCTGAAGCATGGCCAGTTCTGTATTACATCATCCATTATAGAATGTAGTGAAAATTTCTTTTTGGAAATCACTTCATGGGCAGGAGATGCAAATGCCAGAAAATCCGGTGAACCACTTCGTCATTTTGATCACTTAGAACTTCCTCATATTCTTGTGGAAGAAGGACCATGGTTCTCCAGGAGGGAGTGCTTCAGTGCTTGGAGGAAAATGACAAAGCACAATCCTGGCCTCATGTCCCCATGGCTGTGGTGCTAAACCATACCAGCCATCTCATAATGTCTGCACTGAAACAAAATGGGCTTTTGAATAATTCATTTGCGGAGGAAGACATGGTGGCGTAAGGGGGGCAGAATCGCTCTGTGAGCCGCCATGCTGGCCCCGAGCAGGAGTTAGCGATATAAATAATGAAGCGCCTAGCGCTACGATTCCCTTTCCCAAGGCTTGGCATTTATTGGCAAGACTTTATTTTTCATATCCGGTCATGTCCATCACAAATGCTCTCTACTGATCAGTGCTTACTTTAGCCCATTGCACTGCTGGGCTTAACGTTAGCCATGTCCAGCAGCACCTAAGGCAAAACCTGGGTTAGGTTTGTGCTAGCAAAACTAGCATTGCTTAAAAAAATTGTGCTGAATTTACCCTGAAGGCTAATTTAACCATTTAATTAGCTTTTTTACTGTTCAGCCCAACCACATACTGCTAACACAATTAGCAGTAAGGTTACAATTAGCAATAAAGCCACAATTAGCAGAGTTAATGTCTTCATTATGTGTACTAATCCCCTTATGAACTTTGATTTACCAGAACTGAGCCCTACAGATTAGTCTCTGTTCTTCACCTTGTGCCAAATTAATAACAGAAATTACAATTCTTTCACTTTCAATCTCGCTAATTTCACATTATTGCTCTCTGACAATGTAGATATCATATCCTTTCCTCAGTTCTGCTAGCGTAGCCTAATGAAATAACAATGAAAATGAGCAAATTATGTCATTTGAGGATTTTGTACATATGAATCTTTCTGGGGAATTGTAGAACATCATGTAAACCTAGGACACGATGAACTTTCCTATTTAGTGATGCTGGAAGACTGTGCTGTGCTAAGCTGTAGTGTGAAGTCCATTTGCTTAGTGGTATGCGCATGCGCATGCGTATGCATGCTTGCTTTCCTCCAGCTGCATGCCTGGACTTGCATGGGCTTACATGTGCATTTTGGCATGGAAAAGGAAAATAAAGCTAGATTACACCCTGCTCTTTGGTGGGCTAAAAGTGAGGCTAAGCTAAGCTTAAGAGACGATTTTGACCTCTTGTCCATTGGAAACAAAGCCTGAAGGTCAGACCGTGATCCGTCAAATTCAGAATACAGATGCATAGTTTAGCTGTGCATGCAGCCATTCTGCTGTTGTCGACGGTACGCTATGTGTCTAAAATCACTCAAGTAACACAGTCTCAGACTCTATCAGTCTCATATTTGCTGTAATCAGATAAAACTGCAGCAGATGTTTGGCGGTTTTGTTCCCGTAATAACTTCCATTACTGGTGCTGATTCCTCTGAGCCCCTACTGAGACTGCTTACCATTGCAGCAGCGCAGGTGTGTGCTAATGTGGGCAACCCCTGCGGTACATGTGGAAATGTGCACCACATCCCCTGTAACAGAGTGAGAAATGGAACCTTCCAGGTCTTTGCTAAGCAAGACACCAAGCAAGGTGTAATCTCAGCTTCAACATGGCACTAAGGGCTGCACATTATTTTGGCTTTTCCCTCCTTCATTTTGGGGCTGGACAGACTGCCTCACCCAAATGGCAGATAGTGTCCGCCTTCAAAACAGTCTGGCGCTCCCTTCTTCTCATCCTTATCCAAAAAAATGTACAAAACAGAACCAGAACAAGTGCAGCACTCTTGGACGTTTTCTCTTTTGACTGCCTTTCACCTCGTTCACTGCAAAATTCCTTGATTTGTCTTTCTCTCCACAACGGGGCTTGAAATGAGGTTTTGACTTGGCACCTGAATGACATATATGTTTATATACTGGTGCTTCTGTTGCTCTAATTCTATTGGTCAGGCCTACTGGGCTCCTGGTCTTAGTGAATGAGGTGTGTGTCCGTTCAGTTGGGTTTCTTTTGCACCAAGTTGTCCTGCATATAACACCAGAGAGCTCCAGTACACATCAAACGTTAGCGTGTTAGCTGTGTGACCGTATGTCAGGGCTCAGATTAAGCCCAAAACTGCGCTCTATTTCATGCACAACTACTTCAAAGTGATACAAGCCTGATAGATTGATAGGCTAGGATACAAATGTTGACATGTAATTGAAGACTTTAGACTGACTTAAAGTCACCCTTTTCTCCATGCCAGACAGATAAGAGTTTTGATGCATTGTTGCTTTTACTTTGAAGTCAGTGAGATTTCCACAGTCTGTTAGATGGGTCAGTGAAGCTAAATTTCAAACCTAGTTATGTAAAATTGGCTAAAGTGTTTCTTTCGTGCATTTTCTTGATTTTGTTTTCTTTTTAAAATAATGCTTTACCCAAAATGCTAACATGACTGCATTTTAACCATTTCCTAAATGGTTCTAGGCTTGGATTGCATGCTTAGTGAAGAGCCTTAACATCCATTAAAATGCTCTTTTATCTTCTTTTTTGGAATCTTTTAGCTATGCTAGCATCACATTTTATAATATTCCTTCAGTACAGACTACCTAACGTTTAGCACCACAGCAGTAGCAGTTATAGCCATTATGAGTACACTCTTAGGGTGGTTCTTCAAGGGTTCTTTAGTAAAGAATATGGTTCTATGTAGAAACATGAACCCAG
Source organism: Crenuchus spilurus (assembly GCA_036984385.1). Taxonomy (NCBI): domain Eukaryota; kingdom Metazoa; phylum Chordata; class Actinopteri; order Characiformes; family Crenuchidae; genus Crenuchus; species Crenuchus spilurus. Next base: position 117,398 of record BRDA01004100.1, on the reverse strand, counting down.
ATAAGGGTTCTTTTCATGGTGAGATGGTTCTTCAAATTGATGAGGAATGTGTTGTAGATGGTTCTATATCCCCAAATCAGGTTTTGTTATCGTTACGCTGTCCAGCTTGTAATAATAGAGGAACCCTTTTTTGTGCTATATAGAACCATTTTAAAAAGACTTCTATATAGGACCATCTACAAAGCATTCTCATCAATCTGAAGAACTTTTTGTCATGCCAAGAATGTTTTTTGAGTGTTCATGGTTATTTACCAAAGAACCCATGAAGAACCACCTCTTTTAAGAGTGTAGTATCAAAAGGTGAAAGGTTGCAGCCCTCATTCACTCAACTACCAAAGCTCATGGTCCTCTGGCCTTTTGCAAAGCCAGATAAAGTTTACCAAATATGTAGCATCCAAATGAGCACATCCGGTTCCAGTTTCTTTTTTTGAACCGGTGCTGTAAAATCTGGTAAGATGATCAGTACAGGTCCATTCACTTACCACCCCTACACATCAATATCAGATTGTTATATCTGTGATCAGTGGTCAAAGTCAGAGCCTTGATGAACACACCTGCGCTGTAATATCTGTGTGTGCCTTGAATATTTGTTTTTTTTATATATATTTTTAGCACTGTTTTGACTGTGTGTGTCTGTGTGTTCCATTTTAAAATGTGGCTAAAGTTGCACTTGCACTAGTTTTCTTTGGGAGGGGTGTTGCATGCTTGGATGGGCCTGGGTAGTTATGACTTTACCACCTCTAAAGACCTGGTGGACAGTTTGGTTCCATATTGTATTTGTCCCTCATGCAGTCATAGCCATGCATGACATTGTGACATATGGGCTGCCCTTTCACCTTTGTCAAATATTGTTAAATATGCACTTTTTTGAGGGGATGATAGCTTACAAATATATGATTTATATTTTTTTCCCCCAATAAATGAATGCACAAGATTTAATCAAGATGCTAAGTTCCGTTGGAGGATCAGATACTGCAGACTGCCAGCCTACAGAGAAATAAGGAGTGTATCATTCAGAGTCATAGCCTGTTACTGCTTTTAATACATAGCGCAGCATCTGATATTATTTAGAATAGCATTAGCATTTAATACTTCGCACATAACGCTGCTGTGGATGGGGTACGAATGTGATTATCACTCACTAGAGACTATAGAAGGTCATCCTTCACACTTGGATTTTACCAGCAGCTCCTGTGAATATTTCCGTGCATAATCAGAATGTGCGTACAGGCTTCAGAACTTCAGCCGTATTTGAGGGAAGACTGTGAAGGTCACAAGGTCGTTTGATTCCGAGGCGTAATTATAAACAATGGCTAGGATCTCAGATTATAATGACCCTTCCAGAAGATGTGGACATGGCATATAAAAGTAATCAAAACCACATTTTTTTGCACTTATCTGTATTATAGTGGTAGAGCTATGGATCTTTATTTGATTGAAAAAACAATAACAATAGAAACATAAAAGATGTGCCATTACAGTCCTAATGTACTTTTAAGCAGTATGAGCAGTGGATGTATATAACATTCACTTGCAGCACATTAAAGAGCATTGACTGGCCTTTCTGGATCACAACAGATTTCAAAGTCAGCCTGTTCTCCGGGTCGCCGTCTCTTCAAGATATTGTCAGTTGAGTCTCAGATTTCAAGCCCCTCTGTGGGAGAAGTTGTGATTTTTGCTGACGTTGGACCGCCTCTCCTCTGTGCCCTCTTCCCTCCCCCCTCGACCCCTCCCTCTTGTTGTTCCTGTCGTGTCTCCAGCCCCAAGTAGATGTTCAAAGTTCACCCGTCCCTTCTGTCCGCTGTCCTGCTGCTGGACTCTTGTTCTGCCTCATGTCCCGTCTCCACCTGTTGTCTCCGTCCTTTCCGTGTCATTGTGTTTTTTTTTCCTTTTCTTTTCTTTTTTTAAACTAGCCCTAGCACCTCAACCTCCATGCTCCCCTCTCTCTCTCTCCCTCTCTCACTCTTGCTCTGTCTTTTTCCCTCTCTCTCATTAGTATGCATACCCCACAGTTCCCTACAAACTCATTCACAAGCTGCTTTCTGCCTTCACTGTGGAGGCTGTCTTGGCAGTTCATAAGGAAACCAATCAAATTCCAGATTTAGGCCTTGCAGCATCAGGCTGGCTTTAAATGGGGAAATGTGTAGTCACAGGTTGCATGAAGAGCAGTTTAGAAAGTAATGATATCAGGTCATTTACAGCATCAACTTCTTTACAACACATTCTACTAGTTAGCGAGAGTAGTGACTAGTATCGTATCACGTTGGCTTTGTAAAATTAGCCAGAGGAGAGTATAAATAATCTGTTTACACTGATTGTGAAGACAGCAGGCTAGATTAAACCCATTCATGCACACTAGGCTGTGAACACACTAGGCTGTGAGAATTTGTGCCTGAAGCGGTGGGCAGCCCTTATCCACCGGCGCCCGGGGAGCAGTTAGGGGGTTAGGTGCCTTGCTCAAGGGTACTTCAGTCATGTCCTGTCTGGGAATGGAACCAACGACCTTCTGGTCACAAGACCAGATCCTTACCAAGCAGATGAAACTCTTAATGTGTTATTGTTATCAAGCTAGCAAGTCAACACCATTATTTTGGTTTAAATTATACATTTGATCAGCCATAACATAAAGACCTATTGCAAATATGTCCTCATTGTTCCACCACAACAGCTCCAAGCTACCAAGTCATTGACCTCTGTATGTTAGCAGCACGTGGAGCTCAGTTGAATTGTGATCTGAAGGCCACTGTCAGTAGGTACTGACCACTGCTGAATTGGAGCATCCTGTAAGCCTTGTTGACTCAGATTTGCTCCATCCCAGTAGTCTGGTGACTTGGCAAAAAGGTCATGAATGCATATTTTTCTCGAGCATCCCACACATCTTTGAGAATTCAGTGTTCACCACCCAGATCTTCCAGTGAGCCAGTGTTACAATGTCCGTCTCTGAATATTTGGGCCGATGGGTGTAAAATGACATAGTTTTATTATTCAGCAGAAAGCAGGAGTGTTGATTACATTTGCGTTGTTTCTCTGTGTAAAGCCAGCTTTAGATTCTGTTTCCCTCCAAACCATTTGACTACTCTGGTAATCTTAACAAATGCTTGAAGCAGAATATAAACATCAGTTTAAAATGTGTATCTGTCCTTATCGCTCAGGTAAACGTCCCTGATATCACAACGCAGGGTCACTGAATGAAGCTCATAAGCTCAGTGAATAGATCCAATTTGGTTTAAAGCAGCCGTTCAAGATGACCAAGAATGGAAAAGCCAAGCAGGCCTGACTGATCCCAAATCCTCCTAAAAAACACCCTCACTCTTCTGCTTTCTCTCCATGACATCCTCACTCCTCCTGACTTTCATGTGTAGCTTTGGCAGCCTTTGTCCTTGTAGAGGTTCTTAATTGTTCCCATTGTAGACTAGCAAACTTCCTGTCATGTACTCTTTCATTAATAATTTTGAGTTTCTTGAGTAAATAACACTTTTCTTTGTATATATGTGACAGCTAGTTGGACTTAAACTCAGCCACTACTCCAGTGTTGTTACGTCGATTTTATTCTACACCTTTATTTTGCCGATTCTGGCCAGGACTGCAATGTGACAACAACTGGTGTCATATTAAGTCCCACTGGCTGGAGAGAAAAACGAAACTTTCTCAGCATTGAAGTGGGTCCTCCCTCCCCCTTTCTTTCTCTCCCTGGTTCTCTTGTGCGCGTTCTCTACTCCTTCTTCCTCCTCCTCCTCCTCCTCCTCCTCTTGTTCAGTCGTCTTTGTCTGGGCATGCTAGCGACCCTTCAGTTACATTCCTCTATGCATTTTTAGCTCAAATCTCTTTCTCTATCTGGTTTGGTTCTTTTATTTACTCTGTTTTATTTCCCTTTCTCTACCTATTTATGCATGATGTCTGTGAAAATGATAGCTGCATCTATCAATGGAACCGTGTCAGATTTTTTAAAAAGGCTTTGTCCAGTTGATTTACCCTCAATCACAAAAATCTGATTAAGGTTTCTCATCTTTAGTCTCCATCTCCGGAAAGCATTCACATGTACACCGTACATGAATAGGCACACATATGCATCTCCTCAAGTGCAGGCAGAGATTACAGCAATTGACGGTAGGTTTTTGATGTCTTTACATTGCTGTACAGTAGGAGAAGAGCTTCCAAGAGCCATCTCCTGCTGGGTTAACACAGCATGGAGCTCTGAAAGCCCTCTCCCAGCTCTGCGTCTTCAGCTCTAGCATTTTTACCACTAATTTGCTGCTCATATTACACTCGGCTTACACACAGTACACACCGAGGTTCAGCTTGAAAAGATGAGAAACTCATAATAGATTTTTGTGTAATTAAATGTGCTGTGATGGATCAGATATTAGTCAATGGAACCTTGTTGCTATGAATTTGTTGCTTTAATGTCAATCTTTATTGTCAGTGAAGCAGTTCTGTTAGTTTAGTTACTTTATCCTTATTTTTTTATTTATATAATTTTAGACTTTGTTTACTTTCTACAAGTCTCACTTTTTATGATTTGTTGTCCTCTCTTTAGACAACGTTTTTGCTCTAAAGAAGGACTCATTTTCATCGCCCTGTCTTGTCACCTCTCTCTTTCTTTCTCTCTTTTTCTCTCTCTCATTTTCCATCCTGCTCTGGACGTTTTGCAGTCCGCCGAGTCCCCCCTCGTTTCTCCATCTTGCCCGCCAGTCACGAGATCATGCCGGGCGGCAGCGTAAACATCACCTGCGTGGCCGTGGGCTCCCCCATGCCCTACGTAAAGTGGATGCTCAACTCGGAGGACCTGACACCTGAGGACGACATGCCGGTGGGACGGAACGTTCTGGAACTGAACAGCGTGCGCGAGTCAGCTAACTACACCTGTGTGGCCATGAGCAGCCTGGGTATCATCGAGGCTGTGGCTCAAGTCATTGTCAAATGTAAGATGTTGCTCACTGTCACCTCCTCTAAGGAGATCTGTACTGAAAGCATTGAGTATTACGTAGTGCTGGGCGATAAAACAATATCAATTTTTTTCACAATAAGTTTTCCCTCGATGATGATGATAAGCCAGGATAATAGAATAGCATTAACGTTCATTTCCATTTTACGTCTAAGCAGCTTGACATTGAGTTCAGAAGTCTGATGCTGCTGCTTGTTAGCTCCTCCTCACCAACGCCGCCAAAATGCTCAAGGTTGCTGTGTGCTCGTCTGTTTGTGTGAGAAGGAATGGGAGGGGCTCGCACTGTGCGTGTGTGTGTGTGTGTGTGTGTGTAACATTACATGTATTTAGTTTGATGTTTTTAGAAAGATGTTTAAAACTATGACAGTTTTAGAAAATTAAATATTGTGATAATTATCGATATTGATCAATATAGAGAAATTTATCGTAATATAATATCGTGATACATTTTTTGGCCATATCGCCCAGCTCTAGTATTACAGCTATGTTCACATTATACAGGCTGACGTGACTAAGATCTGATCTTTTTAGGGCTGTGTGCACAGGTCACATCCAAAAATCAGATCAGATTTCAGTCACTTTCATATCTGGTCCTAGTCTGGATTTGTAACCGATTTGTTAACATGCAGCACAAAGAAACGAAGAGTGATCCAGTGTCCTAATACTTTTGTTCATGTAGTCTAGTAGGCTGTGAAAATAGCTTGTAGGTATCATTTGACATTTTAGGTTCACATAGCCATGTGAGGGTTCAAAAGATCAGTGTGACTTTGACACCCAAGCTGAACTATAGCACTGTTGTCCCTGCTCGAGTGAGCTATGCCTCACTGAAACGTGATGGTAGCAGATGTCCTGAGATTGTAGCTGTAGAGTTGGATGTGCTGTAACTTGGCTGTTAATTATAACTGTTATTTGTCTTAACTCTTGGCAGTGGATGCAGTAGTCACTTGAATGGATAAAGTACAAACTGTTAAAGTACAATGTTGACCTTTTTCTTTCTGTACATTTGCAGCTCTGCCCAAGCCACCAGGTACACCAGTAGTTACTGAAACCACAGCGACCAGCATCACCATCACCTGGGACAGTGGTAATCCTGAGCCTGTTTCCCATTACAACATTCAGTACCGTGCCAAGACTCCGGACAGCAAGTTTGAAACCAAAGAACTAATCACTACTACCCGCTACAGCATCGGCGGCCTGTCCCCTAATACAGAGTATGAGATCAGAGTTTCAGGCTTCAACACCATCGGCCAGGGCCCAGCCAGTGAACCAGTTGAAGCTAGAACAGGAGAACAAGCTCCTGCAAGTCCACCCAGGAACATTCAAGCCAGGATCATCTCCCATAGCACTATGATGGTGCGTTGGGATGAACCAGAGGAGCCCAACGGCCAGATCAAGGGCTACAGAGTGTACTACACGATGGACCCCTCTCAGCCAATGAGCACATGGCAGATCCACAATGTCCAGGACAGCATGATCACAACCATTCAGAATCTGGTGGCCACAGAGACATACACCATACGTGTGTTGGCCTTTACCTCAGTAGGAGACGGACCTTTTTCGGATCCTATTCATGTGAAAGTCCTGCAAGGAGGTTAGTAACAGACCTCCCTTCTATGTGCCTAGAGTTTGGTTCTTTCTTTTAGTAGTCCAGTGATGGCTAAACTTGTAGCTTTATGCATTTGTCTATGACTACCACATAAGCGATTTTGAAGATTTACAGCTGTTTCTATACAGTTTACCAGTCCCCTACATCCCTGTGGTAATCTCTAACTGTACACCAAAACGTGTACCAAGAGGGGCATAACTCGCAGGTTTTTAGCTTGAATGTTCATTATTGTAACTAGAGCCATGCTAGATCAAACCACATAGGCTAAGTGCACTACTGTCAATGTGTTTTTGTTCTGATTTTGTGTCACACTGCCCTGCCTCTTAGTCCCTGGACAGCCGTCCAAGTTTCAGATTGGCGAGGTGTCCGATACCACCATCGAGCTGACCTGGGATCCGGCTTTTGAGAAAGAGGGAATAATCAGTTATGAGCTGCGTTATAAAGAAGGCAGTCAAGGGAGCTTGGTACGTGATCTAAATTTTCCAGCATATGTCCAACAGGCAGTCTTAAACCTGCCAGAATATTTTATTGTGACCATTAGACTTACTGCTGAGCCAGGGTGATGCCAAAAAATTCAAACTAAGGCATCAAATCTTATCCACAAAAGTCCAGAGCCATGGCAAGTTTTCATTCCAAGACAGTCAGGAATGTCTGATCAATTGTTTGAAGTAGTGGTGATGTGGCGAGAATATATCATGATTCTGGAAGACGATTTTATGATACACAAATATGCATCGTAAAGTTTTTCAGAATGTTGATCAGTAGGAAAAGTCCCAGTGTTGACAAAGTCATTGTTTCAGAGAATGTTTTCATGATACTCAAATTGACATTTACATTTGAGGCATTTAGCAGACCCTCTTATCCAGAGCAACTTAGGGGTTAGGTGTCTTGCTCAAGGGCATTTCAGTCATGACCTGCCCAGGGATCAAGCCAGCGACCTTCCGGTCACAAGACCAGATCCTTAACCACCAGGTCACGGCTGCCCTTGTAGTGCAGTGCAGTCTATGAGACATTGATTTGTTAAAATGAGGCAGTATTGTGTCTCAAAATCCAGTTAGGCAGGACCAATGAGTCCAATGAGACCAATGAGTCTGAACTCATAGAGTCGTCAGGATTCAAACTCTCGACGTTGAGTGAAATCTCAGACCACGGTTACCCAGGTCTGGTCCTGGAGATCTACTATCCTGGAGAACAGATATTCAGATAATTAAGGTCTTCATTAACTGAATCAAGTGTGTAAGGTTTGAACTAAACTCTGCAAGATGGTAGAGTTCTAGGACCAGGCTTGGGCATCCCTGTCTCCTCATATATTATTAGATCGCCTGAGAATTTTTAGAAGATTGGGACCAATTGTGACCCTGCCAGGGAAAACCAGGCCAAAGTCACTTGGCAACTTATTGAGATATTGTGTCAATATCGTGTCACTCACATTAGTGACAAAACTTAGCCGCTCGGTATTATTGCTGTAAATTAAAGATAACAGTCTCAGATATCTATTGGAGTACATATTTTCATCAAAAACAAAACTTAAATTCACAAAAAAGTTGTTTTGAAAAAAAATTTTTTTTGAAAAAAAAAGACTTTGACCTGGTTTTCCCTGGCGGGGTCACAATTGGTTGGACAACAAAGTATGTGTTCCTGAGTGTTTGGAATGAAAACTGGCAGCCGTGCTCGCCTTTTATGAATGAGGTTGTTAACTCTTGCAGTGAAGGAGTCAAGGTGTATATGGATGGGATTGTTTTTTGACAATGGACAAACCATCTTTCATGGAATGTGCCCTCCAATTTGAGTTTTCAATTATTGTTCCCTCAACGAACAGATAACGAAAACGTTTGGCCCAAGCTTTTCCTACGTGGTTGACGGCCTACGTGCCAACACTGAGTATTACTTCTCCCTGGCTGCTGTTTCTAACAAAGGCATCGGAGCCTTCACCAACGAAATCTACCAGAAGACATACCAAGCCAGTATGTACACCCTTCACTTTCTTGCTGCTTTGATTTCAAAGCTGGACAGGTTTGAGTGAACGCTGTTATTTTGATTGATATGTGTTTCTAGGCGACATGCATATCCCTCAGCGAAGTCCCCAAAATGGAGGGTAGTATAGTTTTTGAGTGTGTAAATGTCACGAGATAATATTAACAGTGTGCTTGTATCTCCTGTAGATGTGTTTAAGGACATGAACTTTTGTCTAGTTTCTTTGCTCAAACTCCGCAAGAGATGTATTGTGACAAGGGCTTTAAAGCGGGTAGCAGGCGAAGCCTTTCAGGCATTTGTTGTACTGTGCTGTGAGTGTGTGTATGTGTGATGTGCAAAACAGCATCATCTTTGAGCTGTAACCAAGAGTTGCCACCAACGAGCACAAGCTGACGCTGTCTTCAAGTGCTTCACAATAACTCAGTGTTTACTATGCTGTAAGCAAATGCATGCCAACCGTCTACCTCTGTTCTTTTACAATGACTTTGATTGATTGTTGTGTTGTGAATGTAATTACTGATGATTTCTTCCCCAATAACGAAAACCAGGCTGACTTTGTTGTTGTGAAAAGCTTTAACGTCAATATGTGTATTCACATGCCTTTCTTAGAGGATGGACTTTTATGCAAAATATGTAAAAAAGTGGGTAAATTGTTTAGTTTAATGGATTCTTTGCCCCTTGGTGAGGGTGGTGCCACTGGCTGTTGCCCTGCACTCTTTTCCACCCTTCGTTTTGTTTGTGAAGGCCTTTTTATCCCCTCTCTTGTTGTTTTTTTCTCTCTCTGCTGCAATTTGAGATTTCCTAAATGTGAAACAAGCAAATCAATGTGGGCAGATTGATTGGAGACAAGTGCAGCGTTCCCCCTTCCCTACTGCTCTGTTTATATTTCTTATTCATTTGTCAACAGCGAGTGCACTTTTTCCTCCCTCCCGACCAAAATGCACAAAATGTCATTGACTCGGGTGTCTGCCACGGCTTTCCACTGCGTCTGCTCTCTCGCTGGGTAATACTGAAGGCCGCGCAGTCAGAGGCCGCTGGAGCCCCACTGCCAGGCGGGCCCACACACCAGGAGGAGCGGTGAATTATTCAAACTCCTCAGCCTAAAAATACACACTCGCTCACTGACATCATGATTTGGAGTAGATGCCCAAGTGATCAAATATTCAATGCAGCTGGGCACCCTCCAGCCGTTATCCACTGTCTGTTGAGCTAATGTGGACTCAAAATCTCAGTCACGCTGCAAAATGTGGCGCATTATGTGCCTTTTTTTTCCAATTCCGAAATATTTCTTTAGGCGCCCTGACAAAAATTAATGTTCATGTGTGTTCATGTATTTTTGTAAATATGAATGGTTAGAGCAAAATCCGTGAAATTTGGCATCTTGAGGTTTTTTGTTTTTGGACATTTTAATGCTTATATTTTTATAGAGAAAAATGTATACAAATAAATGGCTAGTTTTGTAGCAGATCCTAGCAATAGTGCAGTCATTCAACTTTGTTTTAGCTGTTTTTGTCATGTAATTACACTTTGTGGATCCCATTTACTCCTGCCATTGTTGTGAGTTGAATATCGGGGTTACATGTGGATAGGGATCATCAATATAAAAATACAGGTGTAAGTACACACATTACACATTTTTAAAAATCACTCAAAACTTTAGGTAGTGATCTATTGTAGATGTTATAGTTGTGTAAATGTATTAATCTCTCCATGTCATATTCAATAATCAAAACCCTGATGTATACAACGAGAACCCCCAATAGAACCTAAACCCTGATGTATGCAACCAGAAACCCCAATAGAACCAAAACCCTGATGTATACAAGAACCCGCAATAGAACCAAAACCCTGATGTATGCAACCAGAAACCCCAATAGAAGCAAAACCCTGATGTATACGAGAATCCCCAATAGAACCAAAACCCTGATGTATGCAACCAGAAACCCCAATAAAACCAAAACCCTGATAAATGCAACTAGAAACCCCAATAGAACCAACACCCTGATGTATATAACCAGAAACCCCAATAGAACCAACACCCTGATGTACTACCAGAATCCCCAGTAGAACCAAAACCCTGATGTATGCAACCAGAATCCCCAATAAAACCAACATCCTGCTGTATACAACCAGAACCCCCAAAAGAACTAAAACCCTGATGTATACAACAAGAACTCCCAATAGAACCAAAACCCTGATGTATGCAGCCAGAAACCCCAATAGAACCAAAACAATGATAAATGCAACCAGAAACCTCAATAAAACCAAAACCCTGATGTATACAACGCGAACCCCCAATAGAACCAAAACCCTGATGTATGCAACCAGAAACCCCAATAAAACCAAAACCCTGATGTATACAACAAGAACTCCCAATAGAACCAAAACCCTGATGTATACAATGAGAACCTCCAATAAAAACAAAACCCTGATGTATACAACAAGAACTCCCAATAAAACCAAAACCTTGATGTATACAACGAGAACTCCCAATAAAACCAAAACCCTGGTGTATACAACAAGAACTCCCAATAGAACCAAAACCCTGATGTATACAATGAGAACCTCCAATAAAACCAAAACCCTGATGTATACAACAAGAACTTCTCAATAAAACCAAAACCCTGATGTATACAACAAGAACTCCCAATAAAACCAAAACCCTGATGTATACAACAAGAACTCCCAATAAAACCAAAACCCTGATGTATGCAACCAGAAACCCCAAAAGAACCAAAACCCTGATGTATACAACAAGAACTCCCAATAGAACCAAAACCCTGATGTATACAATGAGAACCCCCAATAGAACCAACACCCTGATGTATGCAATCAGAAACCCCAATAGAACCAAAACCCTGATGTATACAACAAGAACTCCCAATAGAACCAAAACCCTGATGTATACAATGACAACCCCCAATAGAACCAAAACCCTGATGTATGCAACCAGAAACCCCAATAGACCCAAAACTCTGATGTATGCAACAAGAACTCCCAAAAAACCAAAACCCTGATGTATACAACAAGAACTCCCAATAAAATCAAAACCCTGATGTATGCAACCAGAAACCCCAATAGAACCAAAACCCTGGTGTATATAAACAAGAACTCCCAATAGAACCAAAACCCTGATGTATACAATTAGAACCTCCAATAGAACCAAAACCCTGATGTATACAATGAGAACCCCCAATAGAACCAACACCCTGATGTATGCAACCAGAAACCCCAATAGAACCAAAACCCTGATGTATACAAGAACTCCCAATAGAACCAAATCCCTGATGTATACAACAAGAACTCCCAATAGAACCAAAACCCTGATGTATACAATGAGAACCCCCAATAGAACCAATATCCTGCCATATATAACCAGAACACCCCAGTACAACCATAAAACTGTTGTATATAACCAGAACATCCTCCAGTACATTCCAAAAACCCTGGTAAATCCTCACCCAATACAACAACATCCCTACTCAACAGAGCCAGAACTCCACCAAATCAAATCAAACCTCACCCAGTACAAAGAAAATCCAGCCAGAATCCCATCCAGTACAACCACAACCATCTTCACTACAATCAGAACACTGTCCAATGTAACTGAAACTCCAGCCAATACAGTACCTCACAGAACACATGATCCATGACCACGAGCAAGCTAATCATGGAGAATGCACACATTTGGTCCCTGGGTGAAACTAAATGCTTATTAGCTGACTCTGCTGTGCAGAATGAACTGCGGACAGAAACAGATCAATATTCAGATATCAAACAATTGAAACAGCACTCTGCGAAGAGCTTCCAGTGGATTTGTCCACAATGTCAATAGAAAATAAATGTACAAAACACAAAGCTTGCTTACAAGATCTCTGAGTAACCGGTGTTTAAAAACCTTATCAGCCTGTGCTAGTCTCGTGAAATCACCAGGTGTAAATGGTGTCTTACTTTTTCGGCCAAAAATATATATGTAAACATGAATGGCTGCACATTTGGAGGGAACAGAAAAATCTGTTGTGCTGCAAAATTCATATTTTAGCCTATAACAAAATCCTTGAGATGCTGCAGAAAAATCTTATTTTGTAAATACGAGTGACCACAGTTTTGTCAGTTTAAATTCTGTGAAATTATCCAGTGAGAAAAGGGAGAAAAAGTGCCTTAAACTGACAAGAGCAAAGCAGGAGAAAGCCATGGCAGCCAGGGCCAATCTATATTTAACACACTTTCTGTTCTTACCAGTGCAGGCTAAGTACCTCTGCAGGAGGTATGGGTGGGATATGTGTTGGGACAGTAATCCACAACAGTTAATTCACAGTCACGAGCTTGATTGATGATAGACTTCACTGCCTGCATGCACCACTCCTCACCTGGCTGAAGGGGGCGCTCTGGAGAACCTGTTACTGCATTGAACTGAACACTGGCCAGGCCAGGCATGACCTAACCTGTGTACATTCATCTGCCCCATCCAGTATATGTGTCTGTGATCTCATGTCTCTTTTGACTGTCTCATTTTGTTTGGCTTTGTTTCTGGAATGATGAACTACAACTAGATCGGATACCAATTTGATCATATTATACCTCCATCCTTACATATATATGTGTGTGTGTGTGTGTGTGTGTGTGCCTGTGATTTATCTCTGTTTCACCCCGCTGAAATGAAACAAAAGCTTCCCTCTGTATGGCTTGACGTCACCTGGCTTTTCTTTGTTTCTTTCAGTGTCAGATGTAGAGGCTTTTGAGATCTTTCCGTTTGCCTTTCTTTCTTTAGTTTTCTGGTTTTCTACGAGACACATATGGTTCACCTCACATCAGAGGACAGCTTTCAGTGACTTCTTTTGCCCGTGTTTGGTTGATTTTTGTTGTTCTTGTTGGGTTTTTTGGTTCCTTTTGTCACAAACAGTCAGCAACCTCAGCCCCCCCAGCAGCAGCAGCAGCACAGCACTTAGCATTACCAAAGAAAATCCATTAAACTAAAGGTGAGAGTAAGTATCACTGGGGGACAGTTTTAGCCTTCTGCTTGGGGTCTTGGCGACTCTGGTTCGCAATGACCTTAATGGGGGTCTCAAAGGCAGACGTTCCCGAGTCCTCCCTCAAGCAGAAACTGAAATAAGAACGGAGTCACTCTGAGAAAGAGGTCAGGAAGGTCATAGACTCGAACAGCCAGTCCCAATACAGTACCACGCCAAAAAAACACAAACTAACATTATAGTTGGGTTCCTGAGAGGTAAGTGATAATTTTGTGAAAGTGAAAAAGTTCAGAAGAAGTCCAGTCAGCCACTGTCCGTCTTTGGGTTACTTGGCCTAATAGGCTCAGATCCAGCTACATCTATTTTCCTTGTACCTTCTATGCATCTCGTGACTCACCGACTGCTCTAGAACCGCAGATCAGGTGTATACGTTGATATATTTCCAGCTTGCCATGTAGCTTATCTGACATAAATCACTGTTGTGGATCAGTGAAGCCTGAGGGTGAGATGTGCCGGACTGAAGGGAATCTCCTCCTCTGCCTACATGCTTCAGCTTGTTCATGTTCTTCATGCACGGATGAAGCTCCTTCCAGCGTCCACATCACTGTTATATCAAGAGCCATTTTTCTTACAACAATTGAGATTAGATCAGTGGTCGGCCAGAACATGCACGTAGGCCTGGAACATTTTTGTGTCATTTTCATATAATGTGGTCAATTAAACTTTCACTGTTGATATTATAAATAAAAACTTGGACTTAATTGGATTTGCAGGTAAATGAATAGGCTACTTTACCTACAGCATCCTCGAGAGCCTTGAGACTTTAGCATAGCTAGAGAACAGTCACTAAAATAGCTATGGATTAAAAATGTCACCACACGTAGACTAGAGTATATTAAGGCTTGGTAGTCTTAAGCTATATTGGCCATTTTTCCATCAAAAAGCAGCTGTTTCTTTTTGGTCTACTTGGTCGCAGTACTGGGAGGTCTGCAGGCTTGTGTGGCTTCCTCACAGGCATATCGCCCCTACTGCCTTTACGGAAGCATACATTACATTTAAATGATCATATCTTCGTTTTTACGTGGTCTATCCACATCAAACAAAAACTGTCATAGAGTTTCAAGCCAGCTCTTTCAATCCAAGTTGAACAAACTGTTCAGTTTGACCTTGTACTTATTCTGCATCATTTTGAACCAGTCATGCGACACATGGACTTTGGCTCCAAGGGCTGTTAGAGAGCCTTTTGTCCTGAGGATGGTTAGTATTTTACTCTCTGTAAATGTGATTGTGTGGACTACTGGCTTAGAGTTAGAATAGGGTTGCAACTAAAGCCTGACACGCAACTAAGCTTTCTGGCTCTGTAAGACAAAACTTCCCTGCTCCAGTGATAATAAAGCAAAGAGGGAGAGGAATAAAGAAAGTCTGACTGTCCTAAACGAAGCTGCCTCGTAGCCGTCTCCCCAAACGCAAACAAACGGGCAGCAGCGAGCAGAGAGATAGAAGGGTTCCATCTTCTACCTCTCTCTCTCTTTCTCGATCTCTCTCTCTCTCCCTGCAAGCTATAAATCCAATTACCTCAGTGCAGCACCACCGGGTACCTTCATTACACACTCGCCGCATCGGATCGCTGCACGTGTTCACACATTTACACCGGCCATAACGAGAGGACTCCATGTTTACCAGCATCTCCTCAGGCGCTCACATGTGTTTAAACACTAATGGGTCAGACTAAATGACCATTAAGATTGGAAGCTTCTTACTTCTGTCCGCAAACAGCTGGATGCAAGCATGGTTTAGAAAGAAAGTAGTCGTGGCCACCTGGACTTCTTCATGAACATGAGAAAGAAGATCTTGTGTTATTTTTTTCCTTTATGGTACAGTATTCTCTCTCCAGTCTGTTGAGTTTGTCTACTCAGTACTGCATACCTTGTTGTAGGCCAATGGTGGTCACAAACCCAAGCCTCCACTGACAGATAAAGGGTACTCTTTAACACCAAAACCTACATCCCTCAAACTAAAGCATTTAGTAGAGAGGTAGGCATATTTGATTGGCTATTGACATATACCTCAAGCTTTACTTTAAAGGATGATTGCCTTTTTGCAATGGATGGATGTCCTGGGTGTTAGAGAGACAGACGCTCTTAGTCTGGTCAACTGGACGGCTGAGACTTTGGGATAATGATTCTTCCAGCCAGTGGCTGTTCAGACAATGATGTTTGTCTTGTAGGGTCCACAAGCTGAGCTCCAGAGATCCTGCATCTACTATTTGGTTTGGAGATGGGAGCAGTTCCTGAGTAGACAGAAACGTTTGGGTACAAATAAGTGGCAGAAGGATTCCATTTCATATCCATGTAATTCCTTTTACCAAGAGGATCCAGAAATCATCAAGGCCATGTGGAAGTCTCACGGTCATTAGGCGTGGTCACACAGAGAGAGATTATACCTTGAAGCTGCCAGAGACCAGAGTGCTGTCGCTCAAATTAAAGCAGCAGAATCTAAATCCTCTGTTTTTAGCCAAATAAGCACTTTCGCCTTCCACTTACTGTAATTGCAGGTTTTTGAATCTGCTGGAATATCTGTGCTAGGCTGTTCATCTGACAGGCTGGATTAATTCCTTAATTATAACAGCTAATGAATACTGATTTTGAAAACGAACAACATCTGTACTCTAAGTCTTCTAAAATGACCTGAATGATGTCAAATACTAAATCCTGAAATATCAGTCTAAATGGATTAGATGAGGCTGTTATATGCAGATGAATGTGGGCTTTCTGTGCTTTATATTTATACTTTTTTACTGCTAATAATAACCATCATAATAATAACAGCAGGTTCTTAAATGATTAAAGTGGCATTGGCCTTTCCCTGGTTTGCTATGAGCTGATCTCTCTGGACAACCGTGTCACCATCAGATATCAAGAGCCTTTTCGGCCCTAAAACTGAGGAGTGGACAATCGATTCTGACATTTGAGGAGTTTGTGAATACGCTTCAAGAGGGAAAGGAGGCCAGGGAGATAATCCAGTAAAGCTGTACAAAATAAACCCATCTGTGATAAACAGGGATGTGAATAGAACCTCTTATGTAACATAAGACACTGCAAAGGGCTGGTGGCAGGCATTAATAAAAGAAGTCCTGCGATGGGTCAAATCAGTTTAGGCTGCTTGAGCATGAATGGCCGAGTGCTTCTTGCCCCTCGGCCCTAACATTAATGAATGCAGCAGAGGCATCTTCCTGGTCTAATGGCTGGCCGCAGGGTCCTAAGTAGACTGTAAAGCAGCACAGAATAGAGCTTTAATTGGGCCTGAAATTCTTAGCCAAACCCAGAATGTCAGCCCAGTACGAACCCGAACAAAATTCTGCTAAACCCTAAAGTAGCCCAAATAGAATTCTGCCACAGATCAGCCACATGGTCTCCATATGTCCTTAGAAAGTCTATAAATTATGAAATGTAGGTTTAACTATGATTTTTAACCAATCATAAATAGAATGTATGGAATAAAAAATAGGTGCTTCTAGAAGAAAGGAGTTTCACTTGTTTTGTCACCATTGCTGTAATATAATACGACTAAGTGCAAGTTCAACAAATTCTGGCTTGAGAGCATTTGCATGTAGTGCTTGGTTGAATCCCACTGAGCAAGGAAATACAGTGGTAACCCTACTTATGAGTTTAATCTGTGCAGGAGCCGAGCTCGTTAGCTGGTTTGCTCGTTAGCTGGATGCATTTTCCCCATAAGAATACATGTAAAACTGATTAATCCGTGTCAGCCGGCCAATATACAGTATACTTTAATATGCTAAATAATGTGTTTATATGGGTTTTTTAAAACATAAATGTGACGACGGCACTTGTGTAGGCTGGCGGCTAAGGAGGACAGGAGAACGGGCATACGTGTATGGCATGGTTACACTTATCATATGAAAAGTAAAAGTAAAATGTATCTAACTTTCTTGTTCACTACCTTTTGCTACCTTAGCGTCGCTTTCACTAGCACTTTCACTTTCGGTCAAAGGTATTGACTGACCTCTTCTTCTATGGTAGCATCTAGGGGATGCTATGACCGCAGCGCCCCTAGCGGTTGGCATACTTGAACAAATTTAGGCTACTCGTTACTTGGAATTTTACTCGTTACCTGGAACAAAAATATTCCCGAGATCTCGACTCGTTACCTGGAATACTCGTTAGTGGGGATGCTCGTAAGCAGGGTTACCACTGTATTTAAATTAAGAATAAGATATAAAAGACATAAAATGCTTTAGATATAAAAGCATTACATTTGCATGGCACGACTGAAAGCCATAACATCACCTGCAAATGACTGCTATCGAACAAAATTGTTGTACATTCAAACTGGGATCATCAACGAAGTCTGGTCCCGGTGTTGTCCTCTTTGTTCTAACAGTGTTAAAGTCTGCAACTCTAGTAAGTGCCCTCTGTGTAGCTTTTGGATCTACACCACTACGTTGAATTGAAACATCAATTTTCCTTTGTATCCTTGTTTTAGCCCATATGAATGCCAAATGGGTCTTTCAACAACATTATTGAACCCAGTGGAAGTTTGTGTCAGGCTGTAGCCAGGTCAAACACATTTAGACCAGACTTTAAACAGAACAAAGTTTTTTCAGACCCGTACAGTAGAATAAGATTCCAAACTTGTCCCAATCCAGTGACTCTGGAGGTCAAATTTCTTATACTTAAGTTTCTTTTGGTACAGAGAAGACACCTTTTTAAATCTCGCTGTCTCAGTGCCTCTGCCTTTACAGTTGCTCTGTAAACTTTACTTAAAAGTCCCTAGTTCTGCACACAAACCATCCCAGGCCCAAACGTGTCACGTGTAGGCAGAAGAAACCAGCAAAGCCAGTGTTCATCAAACCCTAAGTTGGGTTACAAAAATGCTGTAAAATGATAAAATGCCTCTTTGAGCTTCAAAACTTGGTGAAAGTGAAGAACGGTGGAATGGGAATTTTGTCATGGTGGGATTATGGATGTTTTGTGGGTGGTTGTATTGACGGAGAAGGTGAACTTGATGTAGTGCCTGTATCTCAGCCTTGTGGATCCTCAAGACTTGTGTAAACAGTGTAGAGTACAGTCCTGGCTAAAGCACTGGGTCAATCCTTCCCCTCTGACAAGCTTAGGTCATCCTACAGCCCACTTTTCACTTCCAAAATCTAAATACGAACCGAAAATCTAAATACGAAAGTTGGTGTCACCATTGTCTTCTATGAACTCATTTGGATTTTAAAGCATCAGCATTTTGGCTCAGAGAGTTTCTCACAGAGGAGGAGGGTTGATACCTGCCGGCTCGGGGAATGTAGTCTCCCCGTGGCCGGGTGCTTGTGGTAAGAAAGTCTTTTAAAAAATTGTGTTTGAAGGAAGCCAGGTACGTATGATGCGAAGAAAAAAGATGTTTTGTTTTTTGCTGTTTTTAATGCTCTTATTTTCAGTTCCAAGCTCATGTATCTTCTGAGTTGACATTTGAATCCTAATGTTTTTTTTTCTAGTTATTCATTTTGCAGAGAAATTCATTTTCCTGTAATCCCTTTAGTCCATTTTCAATTCATTTCAGCTTTTTGCAGCAGGATGTTCTGTTGGCTTGAAATTTCAATTACGTTTTTTTTTCCTCTTGATTTTTTTTGTCTGTGAAATGCCCTTATCATTTGTTTGTTGTTTGGGTTGAACACATGCCTTCACCAGTAGAGATAATTCTCACTGTAGTAATAAACTGGGCTACTTTACAAAAGAATGGGGAAAATGACTTTTTGACAGAAAGGAGGAGCGAATCATTGAAAAGTGAACATAAACAAGCGGCTGCAGTTTCTTTTGGTACCAAGAGTCTGGTGGGTTAAATCTCGCCATCTCAGTGCGTCTGCCTTTACAGTTGCTCTGAGAGTACAGGCTGTTTGAGTCAATAAGATTAAGACCAAGCTATCATATTGATTTAGAACCTGACGCATGTAGTAATTTCTCATATGCTCGGGTAGAGTGCTCCACAAGAGAACCACAAACACTGAGCTGAAAAACATCCATTCTGTCGCTGATAAAATGGCGCAGTGCTTTCCTCTGGTGATGATAAAATCTCACCCGCACCAAGAGGAAAGACTGAAACTGATCCAATCTCACACCCATGTTAAAGAAATTATAGTGTGATATGCAGTTGTACATGACTGTACATGCCAATGCCAGTTATAGCCCGCTGTGTCTATCAGTCAGCATCACCTGCTGTGTAATGTTAGCATAGCACCAATTCAACTGGATCTGACAGTAGCCCTTTGCTATGGCTTGCCTTTGAAAACAAACCTTTTTAAGTCCATCATATTTCATTATGCATGTCACGTTACCTTCCTCTTCTGTTCACATTTGCATTTGCCCTTTGAATCAGTTGGTTACGTCACGTTTATATTTATTTTGACATAATTTTTTACATTCCTACGTTCAGTATTGTTGTTGCTTGTCTTTTCAGTTTGGTTTTTCCCTTTTATCATTTTCTTTTTCTCTTTCCCATCTTTTCATTTTTTGTTTTCCACCCTCCCTTCTCCCTCGCCCCTCCCCTCCTATTCCTCCTTCTCCTCTTCCTCCTCCTCCTCCCTCCCTGCCTGAGCAGAGCCTTCCGCCCCTCCTCAAGAGATTAAGTGCTCCAGCCCCAGCTCCACCTCCCTGTTGGTAAGTTGGCGCCCCCCGCCGGCGGAGAGCCAGAATGGGCTGCTGGCCGGGTACATAGTGCGCTACACGATGGTGGGGGGCGGAGCCGAGAGCAGAGCCGAATCCGCAGAAGAGCTCCAGGTGCCACCCACCTCCAGCCAGATAACACTTCAGCGGCTGGAGAAGTGGACGATGTATCAAATCACCGTGGCAGCCGCGACCGCCGTGGGCCCTGGACCCGAGAGCTCGGCCCTCACCTGCCGCACCGATGAGGATGGTACGAATCTTTAGTCATCTTCAGCTGAAAAATATAAACTTCATTGAAATTGCAGCAGCTTATAATTCAGTTAATATTTCCTCAGACTTGTGTGAGCATAGAGTTTATTTACATACTTATTTACGTATTCATACACGTATGTAGTTCAGTGAAGTACATCATTAGAACCTAAAGGTTGTGAAAGCAAACAAAGAACCTCTCAATTTTATCATGTCAAAGTCTGAATATGCAACTCAGTGGTCTTCTTTATGATGCTCCTGGACAATTATTCACTCTCATGAAAGACCAGACTCCTCTGGGATTGAGTTAGGTGAGACCAAAGTAATCAAAACTGAAGTTCAGATTGCGGTTTCAAATTGAAATCGCTGATTAACTCTGAGGGAAAACTTCAGAAATGGTTTGTATCATTTGGTTCAGAAGCTCACAGTTGTTCTGACTACCGCACTTGTGTAGTTCTTCACAAAAATGGAGGGAGTTTTCTCATTCAAGTGGATTGGCTCTTGTTTTTTGGAAAGGGCAGGATTTTTTCTGCAAATAGATGTCAAATTGAGTGTTACGAGCTTTCTTATTCATATATTCCAACCAGTGAGTGGCCCCCATCCTTCCTGCTTGCTGTTTATTACAAATGTATCATAAGAAAGATACAACCATGCAAACCATCCCAACCCAACTACAATATTGTGATATTAAATCTTGACACATATGGTTATGAGTATCATATTATTAACTGTTACTTGCTAGCTATAGAAGTTAGTGGTATAGCTAGCTTGTAATACTAAACAAACTATGAGCTTCCTGCTTATTAATCAGATGTTTATGACAAAATTTTTTGATTACATCACTCAAACTACACTCAATCTTGCCTAATCATGTAGCATTTTACTACATAATCATGTGTATTGAATATACAAGTAAATATACAAGCTTGTATAACCTCTCTAAGTTATATAGTATAGGATATTAAGTATATACAGAATAATAGATTTGTGGTAAAAGCATGGATAGGTATACATTTTATTCTCAGCCATCACAGTTTAAGGTTGTTTTTTATGGTGTGTTTTTTACTATTGAGCTCTTTGCTCTTATGTCTTTTGAGATTGCATTGTAATTCTTCTGAATGCTTAGTAGTCTAGTGTTGTAGTTTATACTAGCACCTTATAATCAGGACCACAAAGTGTAAATGTATACAGTGTACAGATAATTCCTGATGCACATTACGGCAGATTATAAAGGCACTTTTTCCAGGTGATCTTAGGAGGTGCAATTAGAGTTACAGTGGATTCAGAAGGAAAAATGTTGGCTTTATGGACCTTTTTCCTCACAGTCGTTGGGCAGTCAGGCAGCTTATGAGCTTTGAAATGATCCTCAGCTAGCCGCCGGTTGTAAGAAATTGTGCCTGACATCGCTAGTGACAAGTTTCCCCAGCTGACTGACAGCTGGAGTTCAGGGGACAAGCTGCTAATCGATACAGAACGTCCCGTGATGTTCTTCACCAGCCTGACGTGCAGAGCACTGTGATGGATGTGTGTGTTGGGGAGGCAGACCTCGGGGTCCTTGCTATGGTCATGCGGGTTATGCAGGGGATGCTGACCCCTCCAAAAGGAAATTTACCATAGAAAGGCCCTCTCTGTCAAAAAATCCACATCAATCACAAGTGGCATTACTGTACTGTACACTGATAAAAGTGATGTCATGAATTTCTTTGAATTAAACCACATCAAGGAAAATACCAGTAGGAAGTGTAAAATATATATTTGTATGTGTTATGTCTTCATGAAGATACCTCACCTGGTCATGAGCTTTGGGTAGTGACTGAAAGAATGAGATCGTGGATACAAATGGCTAAATTGAGCTTTGCTCGTAAGGTGTCTGGGCTCTTCCTTAGAGATAGTGTGAAGAGTTCGGACATCTGAGAAAGACTCGGAGCCACTGCTCCTCCATGACGAATGGAGCCAGTTGAGGTGGTTCGGGCTCTTGGTATGGTAAGGACGCCTCCCAGGTGAGGTGTTCCAGGCATGTCCAGCTGGGAGGAGACCCCGGGGAAGACCCAGCTGGCCTTGGAATGCCTTGGAATCCTCCCATATGAGCTGGAAGAGGTGGCTGGGGAGAGAGATGCCTGGTCTACTTTGCTTAAGTTGCTACCTCCATGACCCGGACATGGACATAGCAGAAGATGATGGATGGATGGATGTTATATACAAAACTATTGAGATCACTGATCAAATCTGGGAATGTTTGAATGAGGAGAGACAACGACATTTTAGCCACTATGTAAAAATAAAAAACATAAATAATTGTATTATAAAATAAAAATTTTAAATGATATAAAAACTATATGCATAAAAAATTTATTGGCTCTTTTTCATTTTATGCAAACAAAAGCCATGTTGAGTGTTACGAGCTTTTCCATTCATATTCCAACCAGTGATCAGTCCTGTCCTTTATAACACATCTGACCACATCGACTAGCCTCTATGATCTTCATTAAGGTCTGAATGTAAATTCCTAATCTAAAAACACAGCTACTGACACAATAAATTGAGATACAGATGTTTACGGTTAATGAAAAAACGTTTTCTGAGTCAACTACAGACTTTTTTTGAAGAGGCATCCAAGTGGAACTCGAGTAGCCACACCCATCTCTGTGATTTTACCCAGATATCAGCTCCCTGTGCTAGACAGTCATAAACAGTACTGATGTCTTGTGACATTACCCAAAACATACAGTATGTCATTGTGTAAAGGATTAAGGAGTAGTAGTATAGTTGAGGCAGCATGATGGCTTAGTGGTTAGCACGTTCGCTTCTCAGCACTGAGGGCTTGGGTTCAAGTCCCCATCTGAGCAGAGTCCCCAGAGGAAAGGTTTCCTCCCACGGTCCAAAAACATGGAGGTCAGGTGGATTGGGTACTCTAAATTTTCTGTATGTGTGTGTATGTGTGCACCCAGTGATGGACTGGTGCCCTGTCCTGGGCTTAGTTGAATAGTGTGATGCCCTGCCCTTCGCCCAGTGAGGGGGTAGGGGACTAACCGCGACCCTGATAAGGACTGGTGTGAGAATGGATGGATGGACAGTATAGTTGCCCTCATTCAAATCTCCCCCTGCACACTTAAAACACTTCTCTTACCCCTCTCATTGGGTAACACAATGGGTGTCTTTTACTGACAGCATTGGGAACCTTTCGACTCCTGAGAGCTATACACAATAAAAGCAGCATTTAAACACCAAGGCCTCATATAAACAGATTTTTCATTAGCTTTCACATCCAAGGCTGCAGGCCGACAGGCAGCAGACAGTAGATCGTCCTGTGGGGAGGAGAAAACGGCGATAAAGCAGAAGCGGGCTGAGAATATATAAAGGCAAGATATTTGATTTGAAGTCTCTTAAGTCAGTAAGTGCATTTGAGACTTGTTTCACCTAATCGAATGGCGTTTGCGCTGAAGGCAGCAGGGTAGAGTTTCTCTGTGGCTTCTGGATGATACCGGAGTGAGGCGTAGCCTTAGGATGGAATACTTGATGGCAATAATAATAGTTTAGAGAAAAGAAAAGACATACAGAATTGATTTACTTTATCTGTGCCTCAAAGTGGCATCTATAGCAGCACCAGTACAGTCGTGCCTTGTTATGCTGAGATATTTGTAGAAGAGCTATTATAGCAGGGATGCAGATGAAACTATTCAACGAGGTAATTACACCTAAGCCTTTTAACTGAAATAATTAAAGAAGAACAGCAGCAGAAAGTAAAATAGCTACTGCTTCTAACCCTTGTTTAATCTTGCCTTGGTTTTAGTACCCATGGTTAAAATAAAATAAAAAATCAAAAATAAACTAACCAACCGCGACCCTGATAAGGATTAAGCGGGTGTGATAATGAATGAATGAATGAATGAAAATAAACTAACCAATTAACCTTGGCCTGGCATCGATTTCTTATATTCAGAGAGTCATTACTTTCTTATTTTCCAAGACACATACACAAGGGAGGATACATATTAACATCATAGTCTTTCAACTCAAATAGTTTCTGCATTTCTGCTCTTTATCAGCTGCTGGTTAAATGCCATATATTCTGTTAGAGCCTTCAGAAACATTGAGCCATTGATTTTTGGTTGCAGTTCTTTGTTAATGTTTGAAAAAGTCTCAAACAAATAGCCTCTTGTGACACAAATCTGAAAAGAGATGATCCTTCATAAAGTCCGTTCATAAAATGATATCTGGGGCTAAGACAGCATCTACATTTTTGTGTTCAGCAGTAAATTTGAATCATGTGTTATATTATAAATCATAAAACACTTTTTTCTGATCACTTGAAGGGTTCTTTTACAGAAACAATTAACATTAAATCAAATAATTATATGTAACTGTTGTACAGTGACTGATGGGCATGCATCAAAATTCTTGATGGACTTTAAAGATGTTAATTCTTTCTCTGCAGTGAACATTTATATGACATTTTTCTATTTTAGCATTTTTGTCTGCATAGATACGCTGTAACAAAATGATGTTTACATTCAGTGGAAAAGTTTGCATTTGTACGTCTGTAATGCACAAAGAGCTGTATAAAGTTGTATTATAGTTGCTCCCATTTTTTGCACATGCAAAAACGTGTGTTACCCCATTCCATCTCCTCTCATTATACAGTGGAACCTCGGTTATCGTTTGCACTGGTTATCGTAATTCAGGGAAATTTAGTCCCAGTTATCATTCATCTGTTGCCGTGCCCACGTGACTTGCTACTAATTTTGCAAAAAACAAAACATCCACCCATATGTTTGTCATTCATTCTGGCTTTTTTCTCATTGTTTCTCGTTGATAATGCTCAAAAGAAACTAAAACACGTGACTCTAAAGTGACGGTTCACAGCGCAACAGGTGCAAACACAAATAGGCCGAGAACCCTGAGAACTGGTGTACAAAACAAAGGCTGTTGCTGGACCACACCAGCACTCTCTAAAACAGAGCGTAAATCTGTAAGAGTGATGTTAAATGTTCATTTATCCATTTCATTAGTCTTTTGTATGTATTTCTCATTGTGTTCTGTATGTAAAACTATAGTTATTCTGTATAAAATGTGTTTTTGTTAATATTTTGTAGTGTCTGGAACAGATTCATTGAATTTACATGATTTCTTATGAGAAATATTGCTTCAGTTATCATTCACAGCATTTTTTACTTGCATTGAACACTGTGATTTCTCAAAAATGGCCAAAACAAAATGTAAAACATGGTTTTTCTTTACACAAACCTGACAATCGAAATGTGCTTATATCAAATTTAAACCATAATAAAATCCATCCTCAAGCAAAAAACGCTCATGTACTTTCAACATGGCCTTCATAAACTACAAGTGAGAAATAATGACTATAAAATGCCTTGCTTTTGTTACTGTGTGAGTTGTAAGGGTTAAACCAAACTAAAGGAATAACCTGGGACAGGAAAAGCTCATCATATTAAATGACATGGTATGAGACTCTAAGGTTGTAATTTCGGCTGTTTTTTTACCCATAGTTCCTGGTGCGCCTCCTCGGCGGGTGGAGGTGGAGGTGATCAACTCCACGGCTCTGAAGGTGATGTGGCGCTCCTTGTTGCCAGGGCGACAGCATGGGCAGATTCGTGGTTACCAGGTGCATTATGTTCGAGTGGAGAATGGAGAGGCCAGAGGACTCCCGCTCATAAAAGACGTGATGCTCGCTGACGCTCAGGTACAACCACCCATTCACTCCCAGCTTTAACTCCACTGCACTGCACACTGCAGGGGATGAATCTGTGACCCCACAACCATTGACTGTTAACCACTGACAGTGCCACATCTAACAAGCAGGATAATGTGAAAAAGTGAATTCTTGTTCTTAATGACTTATTACTGCACATCATACTTTTGTGTTAGTTTATTGCATTATATCTATCTTTCTATTTTATGCAGCAGAAATGTAACCTCTGACAGCACATACGGTACCAGTCAAAAGTTTGGACACCTTCTGCACATTCAGTGGTTTTTTATTATTTAAAAATGTTCTGTATTGTACAGTAGATTAACACTAAAGTCATCTAAACTATGAATAAACAGACCTGTAATTATTTAGTAAACAAACCAGAATATGTTTATATTTGACATTCTTCACAGCAGGCACCTCTGGCTTAGATGCAGCTTTCTTGGCATTTTCTCAGTCAGCTTTATGAGGTAGTCACCTGGAATGGCTTTCAGTTAACAGCTGTGTCTTGTCAAGAGCTCATGACTTGCATTTCTTAAAGCCTTTTTGTGTTTCAGTGTTGATACTGTTTGAATAGATTTGTTACTCAAATTCAGAATCAAGAGCTTTCAAGAGCTGTAAACCACAGTAATCAACAGTAAAACAAGAAAGGCTTGAAATGTGTTGCTTTATTTGTTTATTTGAACAACCAGGAGCTTTTTCCCAATATTCTAATGTTGTGATGTGGCACAGGGTTCTGCTGTTCTACTGCTATGTAGAACCATTTTTGCTTCGAGTGAATGTGTATCCAAACTTTTGACTGGTGCTGTAAGTCAAGTTAACACATTTTGATCCATTTTACAGCTGAGGTTAGTACCTGTAGATGCCTGATTAGCTGATACTTTAAGAAACCTCAGGTTCAATTTCCCTGCCAATTCGAACTTTTCCTGCTCTGAGAGTGAAACAGAATTCTTCAGCCTATAGAGGCACATCCACACATCTATTCATTTAAGCCTGAAGGCTCTTTGAAGGTTGCTCTTCTGCAAGTGCGCACAGGATCCAAGTATGTGTTAATGGAAGTGAATGTGCATAAATTGCTATAAATATATTCTTTATGTGTAATGCATTAGGGCTATAACTGGATGTGTAGTAGAGCTACAGATGGGGAAATCTGCTTTCTGCAATGAGCAAGTAAAGTCTCAAAATTGACAGGCAGAGTGAACAGAATCCTTGAACAGAGCATAAATTTTTGGGCTGCTCCTTGTCTGTGAACTTTTTCCTTCTATTGTACCTCATGACCTACTTTTAAACACACTTCGGAGTCGTCGGCTTCGGTGCCACTCTTTTCCTCTCTTCTTTTTTCATATTCTGCTTTCTCTCTCTCTCTCTCTATTTCTGTCTCTCTCTCTCTATTTCTATCTCTCTCTCTCTCTCTGAAATTGCTTTCACTCACGCTCTCCTCTATGGGGGGGGTCAGTGGGAAACGGACGACACAGCCGAATATGTGAGTACGGAGATGCCGAGCGTTTGCTGTAGTCAGAAAGCACCTGGTATTGCATCATCCTCAACATTCAGAGTGGACTCGACCAGCCTCGGCCATTTAAACCGGCCTTATAGCAACAGCTAGGGTTCTGTTGGGCTCTTTGATCTAAGACAATTGTGTCAAGCATTATAACACTGAAAACACACCAGTGATGACATGCCAAGGGGATGATGCAATGCAGTGCTTGTTAATGTGTGACCATACTCTGTGTGTGTGGATCTGTGATGTGCTTTGTGTTGCAGTGGTGTATTGTAAATGTATTATGTGAATGCAGTGATGTTTAACAGTACTACACTCACGAGAGGAAGAATAGCCTCTTGATTTTCCAGCGGACCAGATAGAAATATTGTGATATTTCCACAAACAAGCTGCACAGTCATATCAGAATGTTATGATCACCCCTGGTTTGGAATGAACATTGGTCACAGATGCTACGTAACATGGTGATACTTGACTTTTTCCTCATTGGTATATTGTAGATTATAGTGGTTAGCTGATCCACTGTGGTGTTTTACTCTGTACTGCTTGTCAGAGTTGTGGTTGCCCTCTGGCATCAGTGGCTCATGGGTCACTACTGTTATACCTTTGGGAAGTACAAGAAGTCCACTCTCAGTACACCTTCACTACAGCAGCTCTACAGCATCCCTTGAATGCACCCTTCATTGGTACCCTATTTTCATGTCCTTTAAGACAGCGATTCTCAACTTGGACACGTTCTGGGTGGGTCGCGGACAGTTTGTAAAAAATAAATAAATGTTAAAACAATTAAATGTTAAAATAATTAAAGCTTATCTGATGATGTACTCGTCATTTATCTTGAACAAAAAGACAGAGAGGTACACGTCAGATGCGCACAGCATACTTGTTGCCATGGTAACCACTATTTGTTTGCCCGTTACCCTTCTCTTTAAATTTGTGATGATGTTCAGAGGCAAGATGGCAAAACGCAAATATAACCCGGAGCATTTGAAATGTGGATTTTTGTTCATTGAGGACAAACACAGACAGAAACCTCAGCGTGTTATTTATAATGAACATCCAAATTGATGAGACATTTACCAATGAAACATGTATGTAAAGCCAAGCCGGTAGAGCTTTTTAAAAGAGGACTTCATGAGCTGAAGGCATGGACGTAATTTGGGGGTGGGACGAGACGTGTCGCTTTCGCTTTTTAAAAAGGCAGTTTTGGTTTGCTGTAGTTTTACCTTCCAAAAACAATGTTACGCTGTATTAAAAGGAGATGAGTCGAGCATTAGAATCAGCAGAAATCAAAGCCGCTCAGTCTGAAGCCTGTTTAACTTTAGACACAAGGCACAAGCTCATCGACTGGCTCTCCTGTTTCTTGCTGACATGTGATTGGCTGTCCCCTCTGTCACTCCATCAAACAGGGTTTAATATTTGAATCTGTATCTGTGTGCGTGCGGCTACCAGTCTGTGATAAGCCATCCATTTACATGCTTCTTGTCAAAATAATTCAGAATTTCGGCTTGATTTTACTCAGAAATGAGGTATAATTTTATGTAAATGAGGTCTGTTGACCATACAGTCCAAACATAAGTGTAAAATTGGTGGTAATGTGTTGGGGTGAAGTTGACTGAAAAGGATTGGGTGATCATTTTATGTTACATGCTCTTAACAGTTATATTTAAATAAATACAAGTTATATTTTTTATTAAATAAATATTTAATAATAATATGTAATAACAGTAAATTGGCTTTTTCAAGCCAATTTAATAATGTATTAATATATCTTTAATGCTAAATATACTTTTTATAATTTTATTATTAATAACACTTAATAGTTATTATTAGTATATTATTAATAGTAACAAGTAAAATATAAATCATAATTTGTATTAATAAATAAATATTTATTACATAAAATGTATTGTAATAATAATGATAGTTATTAGTTTAATAATAGTAAAGTAATTCATAATATTAATTTATGTCCCAGCACCCCGCCCCACCGGTCGTGTCCCCTTGAAATCTCAAGGCTATTTTTCAAAAATAAATTTATTTGGGTTGTATTCTATAAAAGTGGGTCATGACTTAATGACCATGAGGAAATGTGGGTCCCGGGCTAAGACCAGTTGAGAACCACTGCTTTAAGACATCAGTCAAATCACCCATAACAATCATTTTGCACTCTGCTACAACTGACCTGTGTGCTCACGTATTTATACATGCAGTCAACTCGGACATGTGACATCCCAGGCAAGTTTATTCAATCCAAGGGTGGTCATAATATTCTGATATAACCATGTCTTTTCAAATTGAACTAATTATCACTACCTCAGTATTTTTGCTTGGGCTGCACAGTATGGACAAAATACAAGGCCGTAGTTGCAGTGCATTGAGCCAAAACATTATGACCAATATGTTAATAGCATGTTGTTGGTCCTCCCCCAGAACACCACTGACTCACCAAAGCATGGACTCAAATGACCTGATGGTGCCCTGTGGTATCTGGCACCAAAACATTAGCAACAATTAAGTCCAATAAAGAGTTGTTGCTGCATTTCTCAAAAGTGTTGCTGTGCTAGTCGTGGAGAGAGAGTGTTCAAATTGGTAGTGTTGAACTGTGATAGTCATGCAGCAATGCTTATGAGAAAAACATCCCAGAAATGTATTTCCAGCACATCCCAGAAAAGTGTGATTGGATTGATATGTGGAGAGTTTACAGCCACTGTTGGTAGGGACTGACCACTGCTGACTGGGAGCATCATTCAGTCCTTGATGTTTCAGAGACGGTCTCTATTCATAATGATGTTACACTTCTCAAAGTCAGTCAGGTCTTCACGCTTTCACAGTTCTGCTACATCCAACACTTTGAGAACTGACTGTTTTGTTGCTGTTTATATCTCAGACCTTCACACTCACCATTATGAGATAATTAACATTATAGGACTGGTCAGAATGTTTTGGCTCATAGGTGTACCTTCCTGTATGCTGAAAATACAATAAAGGTTTTTGACCAAAATGATTCACATTTGGTGATTCATCCAAGCAACCAAAGAGCATCTGTGATTGGTCAGGATGGTGAGCGGTTAGAGGCTGTGATATGAGCATTACTGAGGCAGTATCATAATGATTAACAAACAGTATATTGTGCAGCCGTACAGTACGCAGTAGAAGTCTGTTTTTGGGGAGTGGGTGGTTTATTATTTGTGTTTTCTCTGTATTGCACAGGCTTGCATAGTTTATTATTTCTCACTGTGATGAGTGCATGGACGGCTTTGTTTCAGGGTGTAGTTGAAGCCACTTTCTGACACTTGCGAACACCTTTCTGCTTTTCCCGCAAACACTCAGCATTCATTTCCCCTCCTCTCCTGGCGCTCGTTCACATTGATCTGAGGCCCCAGCTTTCACGGCAACTACAGGAAAATAATGACCCGCCGAAAGTGTGTGTGCACACAGATTAGCAGCCGATCTGCGAAAATTCATTATTCAGGCCAGGCTGTTTGCTCAGGCTTCCCCTGCATTAATTCCCCTCACACGTTTTCTCAAAGGTTCACAAGAGAGAGGGAAGCCTGAGGACTCGCTGTCCGTAATGAATTGGTGTTAAATATCAGCACATGAGGAGCATGCAGAGGTGGAGGAGTTGCTGTTCAGAATTGATTCCGCCCATTAAGTATAGGTGTCGCCTCCTAAGGAATCAAAAGATATTTCATTTGTTAAGCTGAAAGTAATTAGAACAGCAATAGAAATGACAGGTGTGAAATCCATGAACCCCAGGTGTATTGCAAACCAAAGCTTATTATTTAGTAAATACAGTGGTAACTCTACTTACGAGCATCCCCACTAACGAGTATTCCAGGTAACGAGTCGAGATCTCTGAATATTTTTGTTCCAGGTAACGAGTAAAATTCCAAGTAACGAGTAGCGTAAATTAGTTCAAGTATGCCAACTGCTAGGGGCGCGGCGGTCGTAGCATTCCCTAGATGCTAGCGTAGAAGAAGAGGTCAGTCATTACCTTTGACCACTGTCCAGTGAAAGTGAAAGCGACACAAAGAAAGCAAAAGGTAGTGAACAAGAAAGTTAGATAAATTTTACTTTTACTTTTCATATGATAAGTGTAACCATGCCATACACGTACGCCCGTCCTCCTGTCCTCCTTAGCCGCCAGCCTACATGAGCACTGTCATCGTCTTGTTTGTTTTTTAAAAAACCCATATGAACACATTATTTAGCATATTAAAGTATACTGCATATTGGCCGGCTGACACGGATTAATCAGTTTTACATGTATTCTTATGGGGGAAATGCATCCAGCTAACGAGCAAACCAGCTAACGAGCTCGGCTCCTGCACGGATTAAACTCGTAAGTAGGGT
>BRDA01004100.1:64464-85412 GCA_036984385.1 Crenuchus spilurus | reverse complement strand
TGGGATGAATGCTCAAATTAGGCACGTCCTCGGCTCGAGCAATCGACCAAACGAGTAATCGACCTACGTAAAGGGGGTATTCTTATGTACATTTTGACTAATTAGGCAGAGCAAACCAGCTAACGAGCTCGGCTCCTGCACGGATTAAACTCGTAAGTAGGGTTACCATTGTATTTTAAAAACAATGCACACAATGCATTTTTTGGAGGTTGTGCACTGCAGATTCATACTGGGTTATGAATTACTCCATACCTATTAGACTATAAACATTCAACCTCCTGTAGATTCATACTAGACTAAAATCATCAATTATTAGTCAGGCTGTAAATTTACACACTATAGTTCACAGCTGATTAAAATTACTGTACAATAATTACTGTCAGAGTGCAAAAAAGCAACACACACTGCAAATTCATGCTGGATTGTAATCACTTGAAGTCTTACTTTCAGACAGTAAAAAAGTACAAATTTTGTAGATTCACACTGGATTATATTTATTAAAAATCTTCAGACTATAAAAATTGCACACATTGTAAATTCATACTGGATTATAATCACTCGAGTTATCACTGTCAGACAGTAAAAAGATACAAATATTGTAAATTCACACTGGATTATAATTATTAAAAAATTACTTTCAGTCAATAAAAAATGCACATATTGCACATTTATACTGAATTATAATCATTCAACAATTATTGCTTTAAGACTGTTAAAAACTACACACTGCAGATTCATAGTGGATTAAATTCTTTGCCCAAAAGCATCCCTTAACGGTGTAAGGGGTTAAGGAGGGGGTGAAATGAATGCTTTGATAGCGCAGGAGGTGTTCCTCAGCTGGGAAAAGGCTATATTTTATTCAAACTTAAATGCTGACTCTTTCCTCCTTTCTACTAACTGCAGGAGATGGTCATTGGGGGTCTGCAGCCAGACACTACCTACTCCATCACTGTGGCAGCCTACACCACCAAGGGAGACGGCGCTCGCAGCAAACCCAAGCTGGTGGTGACCAAGGGAGCAGGTGAGTGCTAATGCAGTTATCATTACACACACTCAGAGCTTTACACACTGCAAAATGAACCCTGGGGGACTTCACTCTGATGAAAAAGGGAGCAATGAACAGAATACATAACGTTTTGAAGGTGTGGGGGGGGAAGCAATAAAGGAATGTGCAGAACGGTGGCAGTGTGCTGTAGGTTATCCGCTTGGCATGGTGCATGTGGACTGTTCATTACACCTGCAAGGTTTTCTTATTAAAGATAAAGACAGGGGCAGTGCAGATTATTGTGGTGTTATTCAGAGATGGATGAGTACTTTTCCAGCGCTGATGATGGTAATATGAGTTATAACAGATCCAACCCAATCCAATCATTTGCTTTACAAACTACTAAGCTTTTTAATCAGTTATTTTCAATTGAAGCATTTTACTTAATGGACCAAGCTAAACCATTTAATAGCCCAGCTCCATCCCTCACTCTGATAACTAAAGAGTAGAGCCAGGATTACACTCAGTGATTTGAATATAATCTTGGTAAACTCTTGGCTGTGCTGTATCAAGTCAGATTGTACAGATAAACGTGTGATCCAAATGCATCTAGTGCACCATCTCATTATATTCTCTCATTAGTGGCTCTGGTAGGAGCCTCGTAGGAGCAGTTGTGCTTTTTAATCCAAAATTTCCAACACTGCCAGAACTCAATCGTCAGCTGGTCACTGTGGTACTAAATTCTGTCCTGCAGAGTACGTCATGTTATCAAAGTCCACCAAATTTAAGCCATGACCAAAGACATGCATATGCAATAGGTAGTTTGGCCTGCGACAGCAAAATCAGGCTGATTAACCCAGTTTTCATTGTGTTCTGTGTCATTACTGGGTAGCCATACTTAGAGACTCTGTTCTCATTTCAGCACTGGTTTCAACATGGCCTCGCCCACTTTGCCTCACAATATTCCTTCAAGTTTATCCCAGAGTCTGAGAGGGTTGTTCAGCACAAGCTCAATGTTCCCTTGCTGTATAAACTGAGTTGAGTGTGTAAGAGGAACAAGGGAATGCAGGAACACAAATGTCCCCATCAGCAGCAGAACTTGCACAGAAAGCATTGCAACCTTATGCAATTTGCATTTCAACAATAACAATGGAGGACAAACTCTACAAGGGCAATTGTACTCTGATTGACCACTCCTCATTCTCCCCTAGTCCCTTTGTACTGTAAGTGTACACTGTGTACAAGGTTATGTAAAAGCTAGCTGGTCAGCGCTTGGTCAGAGCAGGTCAGGTTTTTGTTGAGGCTCACAGCATCGGCCACTTCCTGTGCCCACAAGGCTTCAAACGATGCCTGTATCTGCTTCTAGTGTGACAGGTGTGTTTGTGTTTGTGTGTGTGTGTGTGTGTGTGTGTGTGTGTGTGTGTGTGTGTGTGTCGCAGGTGTCAGTGTGTGACAGCTCTGCCACAGCTGCCTGTCAGTCTGTGCACTCATCACACACAAACACATACACACACAAACTCTGATTGATGCGCCTCAGCCAGAAACTCCATCTCTCAGAGAGGGAAGCGGCGCCCCCTTTCCTTTTCTCATTTCTGAGACTGTGGCAAAAGAGCTTAAGTGAAATAAATAAAATAAATAAATAAAGCAAATAAGAGAGAAAGCAGAAAACGGACTTAGCCCTTCTTAGGTAAAGAGCATCATGGTCTTTCATGTGACAGCGGGGCAAGGGAGCTTGGCCAATGAGGGCTCAGAGAGAGCACTCCAGGCACTTTCATGCTCCATTTCGAGGACATTGTGCTGTCAGACAACTTAAGCTCGAGCCTCGTCCCATTGATAAGGGCCGACCCCCTTTCAGGCAATGATGGACCCTCCGTGGCACGCTAAGCACTGGGTGAAAAGAGGCACTCCTCCTCTTCCTCCTCCTTCTCCTTCTCCTCCCTTCTGCGTTAGGGAGATAGGCTTCAGAACTTCACACACACACACACACACACACACACACACACACACAAACATACTAATACATACATACGCTAATACTCACATGCTAATACACACACACACACACACACACACACACACACACACATACATGCTAATAAATACAAACACAAGCTAATACATATACACATTTAAACATTCACATGTCAATACACAAAAAAGCTAATACCCACATGTGAAAACACAAACACACACTAATACATACATGCTAATACACAGTCATATGCTAAACATAAACACACACAGCATAAAAAAATACTATACATGTACGCACGTGTTGATACACACATTAGCTAAAACACACATGCTAATATATGTATTCTAAAAAACACAAATGCAAATATATACTAATATTCACATATTAATTAGTTAATTCACAAATGCTAAAATATATGCTAATGCATATGCTAATATATACATGTTAAAATGCATACGTGCTAAAACATACTTGATGAATGCACCCATGCTAATATACTAAACTGCATGCTAAAACATATTTATTAATACACACATGCTAATACATACATTATAAAAAACACTCACGCTAATGCATATAAGAATGTGCATAATTATGAATACACACATATGCTAATACTCAGACTGAGGGCCTGCACTTATCAAGCCAGGCATTAGCCCGTCGCAGGTTTGTACTGAGTAGCAGACTGACTTGTATGTGTGATGTAACATACTGCATGTTTTGAAATGTAGCAGGTTGAAAAATTGAAAATGTACAAGCTAACTTAGGTGAAGTCATTTTTTTTCTTCTGTTCTGCTTTGATGTATTGCTGGTCAATTCAGACTCTGCCACACACAGGAATCTGGGGCGTTTTTAGTGGAGGGTGAGGAGCCTTATCAATATAAAGATTAGAAGGCAGCATCTTTGGTTTACAACACCTTGATCTCACACCAAATGTCCCAGTATTGATCTTTTTGATACTGCATGTTGTTCAAGAGGAAAACATGGCCCTGATTGATTGGAACCCCATTATTGAGCAGAAAGCCTCCATTGACTGCTGTGAGCTCCATCCAATCCTATCCATTCAGCATCATAAAAATAAAAAAGAAAGAAATCTGCTACAAGCTTCTTCCAGTAATGACACTAATGCATCAGTACTTTGTAACACGTCTAGTCTTTATTTATTTACTGAAAGACTGAATTACACTGACTTATCAGGCAGGTGAAACCAAGTGAAGGTCAAGGCTTAAGAAGATCCAGCATTAAAAAAAAGTCAAAGACAAATCGATGTTGTCTGTTATGGATTTGTTATACTGTGATATTGTTATACTGATATGCCTAGAAATGCAAAAAAGTGAAATGTGTCATGGCTTAGGTCTGGCCTGCATTAGTTTGACTGATTTACATTTGTTGGGTAGTGATAGAAACACATAACATAATATCTTGTAAATATGATCAAAAGTACCATGTTTCGTATTCATTGTGTGTTTTATCGCCCACTTCTGGCACCACTCTAAACATTGTGGATGCTTATAGAACCCGTCAGCCTCATAAATATCACCACTCACAGATGAAGTGAATGACATTGATTACTTCCTAACAATAGCACATCTGATGGTCTTAGATATATCACATGGTAAGATACCATTTTGGCAAGGACTAAATATTTATGGTCACATGACTTAGAGCATCTTTGAAGTGGCAAAGCTTCTGTGGTATTCCTGGTCAGCAGTGGTCAGTACTTATGCCAGCAGTGAAATTCCCATGATTGTAATCCAATCAAGCATCTCGGGGACAGCAAGTCTGAACTGTAGCAAATCTGTCTGACAATTTACAGGATTTAAAGGATATGCTGCTAATGCCTTAACATGTTTTGTAGAATCGGTGGATCAGAACTGTTCTGGTAGTATTCGGAGTACCAGCAGCATAATAAACATATTAGCAAACGAGTTTCAGCTGATGGATGTATATGTGGCTCTTAAAGTTCACTGATGAATTTGTCCTGATTTATCAGTGATTGCTTTCTATCATAGCAGCACGAGATTCTGCAGTTAGAGGACAGAGCAGTGAGTTAATCATTCAATAACCAAGCCCACCCCTCCCCCTGCCTCTGAAAAGCTCTACGCTGGCTCTCTTCTCCTCCTCTGGAAATGAGAAGGGCATTTAGGGGGCTGGAAATTAAAGTGAGAGAGAGAAGAAGGAGAGAGGAAATCAAAGCGTAACCCAATCCTTTCTCAATCAGGGCCTGTGTGTCAACAGCAGCCATTAATGCAGGGCGTGATGGGAAACGTGCCTGAGGCCCTGTGTCGAGGGATTGGGAGAGGTGTGTGTTGGCCGGCACGCTGTGCTGAAGTGGAGCCGTGGTGTTCTGCTGCAATCACGGGCATGCTGACCCCCACTGTCCTCGCTTTGTGGCAGATTGCACTGCGTCCTTCATCACCTTCATCTCTCTCTATATCCCACTCTCTCTGTCTCTTCTGAGGCTCTTATTAATCCTCCTCTTGCTGTCACGTTCCTTTGTGGATTGCCTCCTTGTGTTGTTTCTTTCATAGTATTCACTTGACCCTGTGGAGACCCTGTGTCTTGTCCAAAACGTGGGCATTGACCTCATTAATTAATATAAGCTTGTCTTCATAGGAGTTAAAGTGTGTTCACAGTGGTCATACTGAGCATATAGAAACAGCATATGGAGCTATATGGACATGGCTTCCTTTATTACCACATACTAGGGATGTCACAGAGTAAGAATTTACATAGTCAAATCTGATTTGGATATGCCTTCATAGTTCCAGTTCATGAAGTAAACGTTGGTCCTCATGTTTCTTGGCCAAATTGTTTTCATTATTGGAAAGAAATAACTTAAAGAGCTTATTTGAAAACCATGATGGACAGGTTCAATCACGTCCTGCATTGTAGACAAACTCTCCCTCACAGGGTGAGGCTGCAGTGAAGAATGTGGTAGGCAATGTTCTTGTTGTGTGCTTCTATACTAGAACCTACCTGTAGTGAGAAGAGAATAAACCATCATGAGGCCAGCTTCTGCCTCAGACTCCTGCTGTGTTTTCTTCATCAGCTCCACACAAAGAAACTAAGGATTGGTTTGTTTTCAGTGCCTCATACGAACATTAGGAACCATGTAAGGCAGCAAGCCATAATGATCAATCACGGCTTTATAACCTTATGTGCTATTATTGCAACAGTAATCCACAATTTCCTTTTCTGCTATGAGCTGGAAATGACTTGTGTTATTATTAGAGTTGCTTCACATTTTCATTACTCATCTTCAAACTTTATTTTTATGCTGTTTTTGTGCCTTAAAAACCTCAAATTCGACTTTGTTTTATTGTGTCATTATGGGCTCTTTAAGGTCTCACTCTTCTATAGTTATATGTGAATATTCCAGACTAATTGGTGCCTGTTTTTGTGTCTTTGTCCACAGTTCCAGGCCCTCCCTCCCTCTGGGTCCATCAAGATTCTGAAAACTCTGTGGTGGTCCGTTGGTTGCCCCCTGAAGTTGTACCCCCAGGTCTGGACCTACTCGGCTACCGACTTCAGTTTGGGCGTAGGGATGTCCGTCCTCTGGCCACGCTGGAGTTCAGTCCTGAAGAGCAGGAATACTCTGTACCCAGCATGCACCGCGGTGCAACTTACATCTTTAAAGTGTCCGCCAAGTCGCGATCTGGCTTCGGGGAGGAAGCAGTGCAAGAGCTGGCTCTGCCGGAGCAGGTGCCCCGGGGCTACCCACAAATTACTGATGGCTCTAATGTCACCTGCTGCTCCGTCCAGTTCTCCTGGCTTCCCCCGGTGCTGGCCGAACGTAACGGAGCCATCATAGAGTATACTCTGGCCTACCAGGAGGCTGGACTTTCTGGAATTCCAGTAGAACTGCGTCTCTCGGCCTCTGAAAACAGCTACACTCTCAACAGCCTCAAGCCCAACTCAGTTTACGATGTGAAAATTCGTGCACACACGAGTGTAGGTCCTGGGCCCTACAGCCCGTCCGTCCAGTATCGGACAGTGGCCCTCGAGACAGGTAGGGCTTTGCTTTGCTTGTCTCTCTGCCCCACCTCGTGGGACAAAAAAATAATAATATCCAGAAAACAACATAATCCCTTTTCACCACCACTGAAAACAGCAATCCAAGCACCAATCACAACGATTAAATTAAAACTAACGCGGGGGGAACTCACCTCACTAACCCAAAACAAGGTAAAGCCCAGTCAGTAAGTTAAAAGTCAGTCAGTTTTTGAAAAGGGAGGAGCACCGATTTCGCAAGGTAAGTGCAAATTTGATTGCTCAGACACCCTTCCTGTAAGTCAGCACACTCACTTATTTAGCCACGCCCCCTTCAGGTGTGCTCAGGTAGGATCTGAGAAGGAAAACACATCTTATTGAGTTGAATTAGGCAGTTTTGAGTAGGTTTGAGTTCTTTCATTTTTTTTATTGAATTTTTTTTTCTTTTTTGTTTTGTCTGAAAACCCCCCTCCTCATATGAACCCCCTGTCCTAAACTTACACTGAGATGGTTTGCAGCATGGCATCACAAGGTGCACTACTAAAATGACTGTGGGCATGATATGTTTGGGTCTGTCATTCTGTTTCTTTCTGGCTTTGTGCGGGCGGTGTCTATCCGGAGGCAGGACATTAAGCAATGAGCCATGAAGTCAAAGCCTGGTCTCAGTACATTTTACATTTACACATATAGTGGACACTTTAATCCTGACTTAGGATGATTTCATGATTTTTTTGTATTTGTATTTTGTATTTAGACACTCTTTAACCAAATGTACTGGATCCAGTGTGAACTTTTGGGCATCCCTGACCACTCTGGAGTGGCACTGTCTGTCCAAGCCAGGCTGAGTTTTGTACTATCCTGTCCTCCATGGGTCTGCGTCCACCAGTCCAGTTGTGTGCTGTTTTGTCTTAACCAAAATCACCCTTCCCCACCTCCTTCACAGCGGTCACCACACATCACCCTACTCTACAGGACCCCTTCGGGAATAGACTCTTCAAACGCCGACCCTTTCTTCTTCACTCTCTTTCTCTCTCTCTGTCTCTGTCTCTCTCGCTTGCTCTCTCTCGCTCCACTGTCTCCGTCATCTTGACTAAAGCATCTGTCTCTTTTGTTTTTTTTCTCTTTTTTTCTTTCATTCCCATACCCATGTGTTGTCTGGCCAGATGTTCCTAAAAACTTCACGGTGAAGTTGGTCACCACAACGGCAGTGTTGCTGACGTGGAAGTTTTCTGACAGCCGCTTCCCGTACCGCTGCATGGTGAGTGAGACTGAACCAAAGACTCCAAACCACAGAGATACTCTCACTGCGTACACTCTGATCTTTACTCTGACAGGCATTGGGATTTTACGCTCTTGCACTTGTCTGATGCTTATATCAAAAGATTTCTTTAAGAGCAGGACAGGAAACCTTTCTGTACATCACATTTGTTTACTGTCCATTCACCAACCTATGAGAAAATAACATTTTCCAAAATATATAGAAATGTACTGTAATTATTACTTTTCACCATATATTCCTCAAAAGAAAATAAATACTGCGTCCTTGTTTACACACTGACATTGTCCACATTCTTCTACACTTACAGACTGTAGTCCATCTGTATCTCTGCACACCTCAAGACCACCACAGAGCAAGTGTTTTCATTTCCAGCACTGCAGTGACACTGATGTGGTGGTGGTGTGTAAGTGTGTTGTGCTGGTACAAGTGTATCAGACACAGCAGAGCTGCTGGAGTTTGTAAACACTGACAGAATATTCAATCAACCAAAGATTTCCAGCCAGCAGTGTCAAGTGAGTGACTTTACATATGTACAAGGTGGACCAACAAGGTAGGTGAGTGCCTGATCCACTTGTACTAGTGCAACACACACTGACACACCACCACCACCACCACCTCAGTGTCACTGCAGTGCTGAGAATGAGTCATAATACCTGGTGGTCCTGTGGGAGTCAGGATGAAAGGGGGCTGAGAAAGAGATGCACTACACATATAATAATGCTTTATTTTATATGGTAGTTAAAATGTTCTAACATTATATTATTCTTTTATATTTTATTGAATACATTTCAGAATATTTCTACATGGAAGCAGTAATTGATGCAAAATACTCTATAAATTAAGAGTTAATAAAGGACAAGCAACAAATTTGCATTGCATTTTATTTTTTAGCCAATTATTTCTCCAACATAGGCTAAATATGACCTCAGGCTTGAGTCCTTTTACAGTAAAATTCT
This sequence comes from Crenuchus spilurus, assembly GCA_036984385.1. Taxonomy (NCBI): domain Eukaryota; kingdom Metazoa; phylum Chordata; class Actinopteri; order Characiformes; family Crenuchidae; genus Crenuchus; species Crenuchus spilurus. The sequence goes on along the minus strand of BRDA01004100.1, from coordinate 76,224 downwards.
TTCATTGATGGCCCTGAGTGGCTCAGCAGGCTAAGACACTGACACTATGACCAGAGGATCGCGAGTTTGAATCCCGGTCATGCTGTTTGCCATTAACAGCCGGGGCCCAAGAGAGCAAAAATTGGCAGTGCTCTCTCTGAGCGGATAGATGGCGTTTCTCACTCTCACTATCACTCACACATTGCAATGTCCGCTGGCTCAGGCGTCTACTGATTGGTCCATTCAGAGCTGGGAATCCTGCGCTTTCCTCCAAGTGCACTGGCTCCCCAGTGACGTTGTATCAGTGGTAGTTTGAAAAGAGGCGGTGGCTGCATCACACGCAACGGAGGAGACTTGTGCATGTCTTCACCCTCCTAGAGTCAGGAACAGTGCAAAGTGATGGGGAGAGGCCTAATGGATGAGATGGGCTAATTGGCTACTATTACATTGGGAAAGGGATAAAAGTACATAAATACATTGATAAGCTCTGTTCTTTCAGCTCTGTGCGTGAGTGAGTTCTTTCTGCTTCCATCCTGACCTTTAGATTGAGTACAGCCGCCAAAAAGTGGACATCGATGCTAGGATGACTAAAGCTCTGATCACCAACCTGAGGCCCAACAGTACCTATGAGTTCCGCATCACCTGCCAAGACAGCAGTGAAGGGGGTCCCAAACATAAACTAGTGGCCCGGACTGCCCCACTCATCTTGATCAACAAGCCAGAGCTAGGCAAAAGAAGAGACCTGGACAGCACAGTCACTATTGTGTTCCCCCCTCTGGAGACCAGGGATATGATCAAGTGAGTGTTGCCTGTATAGGAGTTATATGAACATTAGAAACATTGGAATATGAAAATATATGTTTTCAATTTAATTTCATTCACAATGTGTGAAGCTTGAATGAAAATGCTTGTACACTAAAAAACAAAAAGTTCCTGGAAGATATTTAAGATCTTAACACTGTTGCACAGGCAGAACCCTCAAAGATGCCTCTACATATTTTTTTGTATTTGAAGAACCTTTTTTGGTGAAACTTCTTTATGCCTGGAGGAACTCTTGAAAATGCTCCTAAAACCTCTGCAGAAAGGTTCTTCAAAAAACAAGTGCATGAAAAGGCTCTGGGAGATACTTTTAAGGGTTCTACCAAGTGACATACTAAAGAACTCCTAAGAGATCTTCCAGGAAGAATACCCAGAGGTTCCTAGAGTGTTTCTGTACTTTTTTGATAGTACATGGTGTCCTGTTTGCTGCTTTACCCAAACAATCATGAATAACTTTAATACTAATGACGATATGGTGGTGAAGTTTGGATTAAATACACTTCAGTCTGTGTGAAAAAGATTGATGCTGCATCATGTGCTGAAAAAAGCGGAGACTTAAGTGGTCCCCCCATGGACACTTGGGCCCCACATGCAGTGTGTGATCTGTGTGGGCGGAGCCCTGTCTCTGGGCGCCGGCTTCTACTCTGACAGCTGTGGATATTAGTTGTCAGGAAATTAACATCAATCGACCCACATTGTAATCAATCTTGTCAGTCTTTTTCACACATACTGAGGTAGAGTTAACCAAAATTTTGTTGCCACATCTTCATTAGTACTGAAATTATTCCTGGTTGTTGGGTAAAGAAGTAAACAGGACACCCTTTGTTTTTATATGCAGGTTTAGGTGTTAAAATAAGTCATTTTCGTGCTTCTGTTTTACATTTATCATGCAATTTCTGCTGACTTGCTTGCAGGCTGGTCTATGTGGTGGTGGTTCCACTGAAGAAAAGTCGTGATCCCACAAGGCACAACAAGAGTCCAGATGAATTGGATATGGAAGAGGTAAACACAAACTCTATCTCAGAAAAGTGAACAACAGACAGGGTTTAATAAGGTGTCACCTCAGGCTCCAACACCTATATGACTGGTCAGAGTACTGGGGAGTGGACCTCAACTGGACCCGTCTGTTGCTGCATTCTGTATAGCTTCTAGTCTATGGTCTGGGTACATTAGGCCTGCCTGATTTGTAGCATAGACCAAACCACGTCTAGCACTTATACAGTGCTTTCAGCAGCGTCTCCCTTGGGCTGTTTCTAGGAGAGAGGGGAATTACTTTTCCTTCTCTTCCTCACCCTGGTATGCTGCCACACTTCAGCCACTCGACTTTGCCTCGTGACCGCCACAAGGGTATCGGCTGTGGAATTATCCTTTTTTCCAATCTTTTTTTTCTGCCCTTTCTTCTTCTCCTCCCAAGAAGATAACTCATTTCATTTTAGTTTGGGCTCAGTGCCAGCAAGTACCCGCTGACTCCAGACCAGAGGGAGAATTTGTTTTGATTGGACAGAGCCCTCTGATGATTCTGCTCCATGGAGACGTCACTCCTTCAGCTCTCGCTGTGTTTTCAGTGCAGTGGAGGGAAGAGTTTTTAGTTTCACATGCCATTCTCTTCCTTTGGTGAAAGACAGCAGAGCTGTTCTGAGAACTGGGGGGTGTAAGCAGAGCAAGGAAAGTGATGAGAGCAAGTTCTAAATGTCTGAACTTTATTTAAACAAGATTATAATTATTGTAGTGAGGCACTGGTTTGTTTTGCAGACTGAGATGCTTTTTTCGGTTGTTTTTAGTTGGACAGACATGTTTAGCATGCTGTTTCTCATGCTGGATGGTTTGTGGCACATTTCACATTGATAAAAAGTTGGTTATGGTGACTAATGCATCTCTAGAAATGAGAATATCATGAAATAGAATTGAATAGTCTCAAAAGTCAAAAAAATGTAATAATTAGTTCTAATGATTCTGGATTTAAAATTTTAATGAGCTATAAGCCATACTGATCAATAAAAAAGGCTTGAAATGGCTGTTTACATGTAATGAATATAAAATTTGACAGTTTACCTTTTAATTATAAACCATTTTTAATGATATATTGGAACCTTGGTTTCATCATTAATCTGTTCTAAAGTACCTGATGATAATGAAAAAAAAACACCTGTTTTAGCACCCATGTGGTAGCACTGCACGGCGTTGCTTTAGTATGATGTTTTTGTTTGTTTTGAGCATTAACGACAAGAAAGAAAGCCAGAGAAACAAGAAATAATAAGAAACAAAGCCAGAATGAATGACAAACATGTGAGTGAGTGGTGAATGCTTGGGTGAATGCTTTGTTTTGGTCATTGGTCATGTGGGTACGCTGACGAAAACCGGGTGGATGAATGATAACTGGTACAAAATTTCTTTGAAAAAAAGTAGACAATAATCAAACTGTATGATAACCAGGACAAACCATAACCGAGGTTCTATGTATTCTGATTTTTTGAGTTGCCACTGTACCATTCAGATCAATCAGAAGAGTGCAGCGGCAGTCACCATGTATTATGAAAGTGTAAGATCATGGATCAAAAGGCAGCTTTTTAGCTTGATTTTATTAGTATCTTCTTATACGCTTAAGCTGGTTTGAGCTAGTAAATCATATATCACCATCTAAAAGTTCAGTTTTCTGCCTGTACATATGGATTCCATAGCCATGGAATCTTAACCACAGTGAAGTGTACATCTCTGTGAAAATTCATTCTGAATCTGAATCAGAAATGATCATACTATAAACTTGCAATATACAGAACACCGAGAGGCGTGCCTTTTTCATCACGCTCTCAGTACAGGGACTTTCTCCACTTTAACCTTGCTCCAGTCCTCTGAAAGGAAAGTTTTATTAGGCAATCACTGAAAAGAAGTAACGTGATCAGTTAAAACAGTCATGTTACAAAATGAACCAATTACACAAACCTCATGAGGCACCAGGAGCAGATAGCTTCCACACTTGTAGAGGACCGATCCAGAGTTCACTGGAAGTGAAACCCAGACCTCCAATTTCATAAGGACCAGTGATCGGTGGGCTCGAAAATACCAAACTCACGGAGCAAGTGAACCTGAGTCAGGAAAATAGCCCTAGTGTGTAAATGTCCTCTTATGTTTACTAAGACTTTACTGACAGGAACAGGTCCTACATTAGTGCTCTTATCAGGAGCATCATAATAGGTGGGCATAGTGCTGCAGTGATGCTTTAACACTAGCCCCTAATTTTGAAAGTGAAAGTAAAAGTAAAGCTTGCCGAAGTTCTGTGCCTGCTGGGTAAGGACTAACCCCCAAATATCTAACAATAGTCTAACAACACCCCAGGCTCATGCAAATGGGCCAGTGTTATTTCTGTTAGAATCTGGACTAACAGAGGGTATCGAGAATGTGCTAAAGTGTCCATTTAGCTCACACTTTGTGAGGTTTGTCTACAATAAAAAAGGCTAGTAAAAAAATCTGTCAAAAATCTGTTTCTCTCTTTCTCAGCTGTTCAGGGACATGTATGTAACACAGCGACACGTCCGCACAACCCCTCAGCTGCGGCAGGTGGACGTGAAGAAGCCCTACATTGCTGCTAGCTTCAAACCCAATGTATTCCCATCAACCTTCACCCTGGGTGACCAAATAGTCTACAGTGGCTTTGAGAACAGAGCACTGGAACCGAGGCAGACTTATGTCTTCTTTATCCTTGCTGAGCTCAACTCCACTGGTACGGTGAGTATAACCTCTTCAGCCACAGGTGGGCAGCTTGTCACATCTGATTCAGCTCAGAGAGCTAACCATCAAGAACTTGATGAGTCAAATCAGGCATGTTAGGAAACAATAAACTGTGCAGGGCTGCAGACCTCTTGCTGTGAGTTGTACCAGTCTCTGAGCTCTGTACCCTTATGTGAATGTGGAACTTTGTACTATACTGTAGTGATTTGGTTTCTCAGCAGTTTTGTGTTTAACACACCACATAATTAGCTAAATATGACTTATAATTCTGAGATTTTATCCTAGAAACATATCAAGAGGAGCTTGAATAAGCAGAGACACGTTTTTCAGAACGAGTCAGACAGCAGCACATTTTTACCCACCAAATCACGCAATCTGTCATTTATATAATTACATGGTAATTCTGGACATTCCATTGGTGGAATACCGAGCATGGAATGTGTGGAATGTGAACCTGACAAAAAGATCTTTTTGAGCAGATTTAATCAAAATATGTATTTATGACACTCTTACTGTTTTGCCACTGTTGCAGAGTTTGTGCTAAACACCAATTTTAGTTGGTAAGATACACACTACGAGCCAAAAGTTTTACAACACCCCAATTTTTCCAGTCATTTTTTGCAATTTAAGTCATTCAGGTTCAGTGAATAGCTTGAAATGATACAAAGGTAAGTGGTGTACTGCCCGAGGATTAAAAAACGTAAGGTTAACCAAAACTGAGAATTAGTTTAATCTTACAGAGTGAGAGGCACCCTGAGCCACCACAGGTACCACAGCATTCTGCAGCGCCATGCGATACCCTCAGGTATGCGCCTAGTTGGTCAGGGGTTCAACCTTCAGCAAGATAATGTCCCAAAACATAAATCCAGAACTACCTCAGGACAAAACAACAAGATGGTCAGCTTGAAAACATGGAGTGGAGCACAGTCTCCAGACTTAAACCCCATCCAGCTGATTTGGGATGAAGTGAAAAGCAAAGCAAACCTACAAGAGCCAACATTTATGTGACATTCTGCAGCAGATTAGTGAAGAACTGTCTGAAGAATGTTTGATGTCTGTTGTAGAAAGAATGTCACGAGTTTGTTCAGCTGTTATATCTGACAAAGGTGCTGCTTTGTGTCCAAAGTTTAGATTCATTTTGGTCTTTAAACTGATTCAATGAGTTCTTATTTAACTCCTGAGCTTTTATTTCAGAGTCAATCAGACTTTAAACATCATTTTCAATAAGTATTTAAAAAATGGTGTGTTCTAAAACTTTTGGCCAGTGTTGTATGTCTTCATTATTACATCAGCTTTGCTGTTGCAGTATTAAACTAAGAAGCACATTTCAGACATTAAACGTATTGCAAAGGGGGAAACTGTGACTACAGCTTTTTAATTGTGTTTGTTGGCTTCTATAATGTCTTTAGTCACCGTTCCTGACTCTGTGGCGATATGTTTGTACAGAAAACATTTGTGCACAGCCCCTATTCGGACCCCATCATGGCTCCTGATCTGGACTCTCAGCCCACGGAGACGGCAGGAGATGGCCTCATCTGGGTGGTGGGTCCCGTCCTAGCTGTGGTCTTCATCATCTGTATAGTGATCGCCATTCTGCTCTATAAAAAGTAAGTAATGAGGATGCAGATAATATTTATATCATTGTATATATTATTGTATAATATATCATTGTCTTTATTGAAACAAATATAATGCATGTATTTACTGCTAAATATTCCACAGCTTCTATTTCTTGTTTATATGGACTAATGCTTATCGGAGTCACCTCTTGCTAAAAGAAGCTGTAGAAGCATCACGATAACATTTAGTGAAAACTGCAGTACAGTCAAAATCAGTGATGTATAATAACTGAAGTAGCTAAACTTAAAGCCTACACCACCACTCAAACGTTTGGGGTCTCCCAGGTTTTTATCACAATACTTAAAATCCACAAATGTTGCTGCTCCAGATGCTCAGTTTACTGTGGTAGAAGGGTGAAGTAGGACAGTGTCTAAATGGCTACAAAAATTCTTATGAAGTAAAAAGTTGTCATGAAAAATGTTGAATTTAATGGGTGACCCCATCATTTGTAGTGAATAAGTAGCTCCAAGTAGCTTAATTGCTTCATGTCTTACAGCATAAGTAACTGGAAAAAATGAGTGAAAACAGAAGCAAACACATGAATCATCAATGTTCATTAGGACGTTAGAGGCAAGAGAAAAATACATAAAGTGTAAAAAGAGTCAGTACAGAAATGAAGATTCTAAAAGTGACTTTGAAAGATGCAAAAAATAAAAATTATGGTTTTTAACATACTGGATTCTCCCTGTCATTTTCATAGATATTAGGTTTCTGCAGACGGTCTATTCTGGACTTCTAAAAGGGCCCACAGTTCTACATATTTCTTGAATTTTATTTTTCCCTGAGCTATAAAATACAAATAATATTAATAATTATTTTTACAGCCTTGTTCCTTGGTATGAAGCAGGCTGTTTTTGTTACTCTGTAACTGCATATTGTACCTTTAAAAACTATTAAAAAAATTAAAAAAAATGTGCAGGCTGAAACACTGTTTATAACTTCAGTGTGGGAGGGCGGGGCTAAACTGCTGTAGGCTGAATAGGGTCTGAGTAAAAACATTTTTTTTGTGACATCACCACTTAATTCAAAACAGGCCATTTTGCAGCTTTCCTTTGATGGAGAGTATGTTTTTTATTCTTTTTATTTTAAAAATGTGTAATTTTCTATGCTGTGGACCCTTTAAGGTTTAATTTGGATTTCTCACTAGATAGAAGCAGTGGAACATTTCCCACAATATACACAAAAGACATTTGTTCACCTGTACTGTAGGCCGAGGGTAGTGTAAGCTCCAGTGTTCTGTATATACCAGGCCACAGTATAACAGAGGAGTGCTCAGCATTGTAAAATATTAAAAGCGAACAGTGGAGTATCTAATAGCTGCTAACCTGGCTAAGCATGGGTGACCTCTTTGGAAAGTAGAGGGTAACAGAGCTTCTTTAATAGCTTTGTAGCCAAGCCAAGAGTGAGTCTCCCTGCAGGATATTGTTTCCTCCACCTGCCCTTGGACCTGACCTCAACTGCTGGGAGATCATATAGTCCCTCCATTGGGCTCCCACACACATATACACACACCCGTTGTCTTTTACAGGTCTCTCCTAATGCAGATGAGCTCTATCTGACACCTGCTCTCTGAATTTAAATTGCGATGTATTGATTTTTTTCTCCTCTCCCTTTCTTCTTTCTGTTGTTTTTTCCCTCTCTTTTTTCTGTGTTATATATTTATTTCACTCCCTTGCTTTCTTTGGAAACAGCAAACCTGACAGGTAAGGCTTAGCTGTACTTTATTGCTGGTTTCAGGGGTGAAAGAAAATAACCTGCCTCAGCATAAAATATGTTTTTAATTAGATGGGGGGAAAGAGCATGGCAGAAGGCAAAAATGGGTTGCAGTGATGTGGGTTACACCTGGTGTAGAGTGTTTGTGGGCTTTGCTTTGTAAATCTGTGTTTGTAGAGTGGTGTACATGCTGTTTATAGGCTCCGTTTTTTGGGCATTCATGGTGGTACTGTGTGCTGTTTTTCCTCTTTAAGCAGCAAAAGGAAGGAGTCGGAGCCACGAACCAAATGTCTGCTCAACAACGCTGACATCACACCACACCATCCTACTGACCCTGTGGAGATGAGACGCATCAACTTTCAAACTCCAGGTATACACGTGCTGAACCATAATATGCATCACACAATGGCACACGTTTAATAATGCACACATTGACTGCGTAATACCCCAATAAACCAATCGCCCCATAAAATATAAATTAGACATACATACACTGATATACTTAAATTAATATTTAAAAATATGCCAGGGGGCGCCATCCCTGTCTTTTGCCAGAGGGCCCCAGATGAATAAAATCCTCTCCTGACTGTACATCTTTGACTTCTTGAGGTTAATCCCGGACTGCATTGGGCCACACACAGCTACTAGAGCTCCAACACTGCATAACATCGATTAGTTGTCGACCACATGAATTATGGTAAAAAGTCTGCGTTTTCTTAAAGGAATACTCCACCATTTTTTCAAGTAAATCCCATTGTGTTGCTCCTCTTACATTCAGTTGATTACCACCAGTAGAGCGTTTCGGGGTGTTCCCTGCACTCAGTAAACAGAGAATATTTTTTTCTTACAGGTAATTATTATGGGTGGTGTACTAAATACATGCTGTAGTAGCATCATATAGAGATTAGGTTCATTTAAACAGATGCTGTCATTCTGACAGACTGCAGTATGCTGTGTGAACTGTAGGGGGAGATATTTCTTCTTTATTGTTTTGTTTAAAAGGAAGAAGTCATTTGACTGAGTCCAAAGTAGCATCCTTAGGACAGTACGTACTATGCTGGATCCAGTACTCAGTACTTGAATGGTAAAGCAGTAGTCTTCATCAGTATGCGAGTGTAGTGTCTTGAATGCAATCTTAAATGCACTATGTTTGCCATCTTATCAATATCTTTTGACATAACCCCACCACTGTAGAAGTCCCAACGTTCATTAAAAGCCTTCACAGACATTACTTTACTGATGTTAGCCCTCTGGAGTCTTCGCTCCCGCCAGTGGTATATTAACAAAACATACAACAGAAACCTTAAAGGGTTTACTTTTCATATATATATAGGTTTAATTAAAATATATTTATAGATATTTGTGAGAGGAGCATAAATAAGAAGAGACACGATTTTCAGCACGAGTCAGAGAGCTGTGCTTTATTTTCTGCCCACTCATGCAATTGGTCATTTATATGATAATGACATGGTAATTCCAGACATTGCATTGATGGATTAGCAGTCGTGGAATGTGGGAAGACTCCCATCAAACAAAAGAACTCTAACCTGAGCAAAGATATCTCACCTCACACCTATCTCATGAATATTCAATGTATGGTTAATGACTGAGTAAAAGATAAAAACGATATAAATATCATTTTAGATGGGTGTAAATGCTACATCAGAGTGTCTGAAAAACCCCTCAAACTCCAGGGGGTTAATCCTGGTAAAATACTTAGATTTTACATTGAAATGAATAAAACAAGAGATACATTTTTGTTAGTGTGACAGTTAACTTTGCTGATAGATAGCTATGTAACTCATATGATCCTTTGTTATGTTAGCATTCACTGCTAGCATTAAAAGTGTAACACTTAATATTTCAAAAACAGACTAAATGGTATTGATGTTCTCAAAAAGCTACTCATATATTATACTCATATAGTGTTGATATTGTCATGATTTGTTTGAATTCAAAGCCAAACTCAACTTAAAGTCTTGAGTTGAAGTAAATAGAAAGAATGATTTCATTTAACTTAAAACTTTAAGGCAGCTTTTGAACTTAAGTTTTTAAGTTGAAGCTGATAAAATGTTTTACAGTGTGGTTACACTTAAACAGCTTTCAGTATTTTTTTATTTTTTATTTTTTGCTGATCTTTGATCGCTCCTGATGAATCATGGGATAGCACAGTGTGTTCTAATTCAGTAGTACTGTACAGTACAGATGAGTACTGCACAGTAAATCTGCCAGTGTTAAAGCAACGCTATTAGAGTTAAATTAACACTGAGAGTGTTACATTTTGACACCCTCTGTGTTATTTTAACTCTAATAGTGTTGATTTAACACTGGCAGATTTACTGTGTGTGTTAGGACACAGTGCTGTAAATGACCGTGGCTGAGGATACAGAAAATGAAGATAATATGGATTTTTTTAACGATTAATGAAATAAAACATACAGATATGATCAGTAGTGACAGGTACCTCCGTAATTGTGAACATTGGCTCCATTTCTCATTGATGTTGTATTAAATCATGTTTTTTTGCGTACTGAGGGGTGAAAAGTAGAACTTTGTCTCGATTTCTGTTTCCACACACACAGCTCATCACTCCGACTCTCACTGCTTACATACAGATACATACACTGTTCATCTGTGTGAATAATGGAAGCTGCTGCAGTTGTGTATGGATGAAGCTGTGGTGCTTCTGTAGTGCTCTTCAGAAGCTGATTAAAAAAGTGAGGGGTCAGTTATTTGGAGGTCATTTTTTGCTCCTCACCCATAACTCAAGACAGGATGTAAGAGGATCTTTTGTCTCTGCAGAATCCTCCGCTTTAAAGGACATTCTTCACTCCTCTCATTTTCTCTGGCTTTTCTCACTAAACCTGCTCTGACATTTCTGCTCTTTTCTGAGGAGGTGCTGAGTGCCCAGCATCACTCCATCTTCTATTCATCCTCTCTCTCCCTCTCACTCTCCCTCTCCCTCTCACTCCCTCTCTTCTTCTGTCTGCGCTCTTTCTCATACGCTCTCTGTTCTCTCCCTTTCTCTTTCTCTCCACTTTCTCACCTTTCTCCCTTTCCCTCTCTCCCTCTCCTTCCCTCACACCCTTTCTTTCTCTCTTCTTTCTCACTGTCTCTCTCCCTCTCTACTCTCTCTGCCATTCTTTTTTCTTTCTCTCACTCTCTTCTTTCTTTCCGTTTTTGTCTCCATCCCCTACCCTCTCTCTCTCCCTCTCTCCCTCTTTCTTCTCTCTCTCTCTCTCCAAATCTCTCTTTTCTTTCTCGTCATTTTTCTCTCCCTCCCCTTTCAATCAATCAAATTTTATTTATAAAGCACTTTTTACAACTGATGTCACAAAGCAGCTTTACAGGGTTAGTAATAACAGACATCAAATCATTAATCCCTAATCCCTGGTGAGCAAGCCAACGGCGACAGTGGCAAGGAAAAACTCCCTCAGATTTGGAGGAAGAAACCTTGGGAGGAACCAGACTCACATGGGGGACCCATCCTCCTCTGATCTGCTAATTCTAAGTTTGTGATAAATCATAATCATATGAGGTTGTTGTAATGTTCAGGTGAACTGATATGGTGACAGTAGTGGGACAGGAATGATGATGACAGTGGTAGCAATGATAATGGCCAGAAAGTCCATTTGAACTCCAATGTGGGCAGTAGAGTAGGGTATCTGGAGCAGGCCACAGTAGCTGGTCGTTGGTGGGCATCTGATCCAGGGAAGCATCATGGAGAGAATACCAATCAGCCTTCCATCAACCTTGTACCGGACCCATGGGCAATCACTCACTCGGAAAGAGACAAAAATGGAATTATTTCTGTTTGGATTTATAGAGCAGGGGGATTATGAGACATATCAGAGTGTGGCTATTGACTCCGGCAGAACTATCTAGAACAGCCTACCTAAAAGG
>BRDA01004100.1:0-21133 GCA_036984385.1 Crenuchus spilurus | reverse complement strand
ATTTTACATTCTTCACAGTAGGCACCTCTTGCTTAGATGCAGCTTTCTTGGCATTTTCTCAGTCAGCTTTATGAGGTAGTCACCTGGAATGGCTTTCAGTTAACAGCTGTCTTGTCAAGAGGTCAGGACTTGCATTTCTTGCCTCTTAATGTGTTTGAGATTTAGTATTGTTGGTCTACATTTTGCTGCACCAGTCAGTGCTGTGTATTTAAATCCAAATCATTTTCAGTGTGAGAAGAACATTCCTGGCTGTGTACTTTATGTACATTCAGTTTATATGAACAACATTTAATATTGTACTTAAGTATTTCAAATGCTCATGACCTTCAGTGTGTGTGTGTGACTGTGTATTACATTCAGAGGCTTCTTAGCAGCTGTTCTTCAGTTTTCTGTGCTCAGCGATCTACAGTTAGACATAACACTTAACTCGTCTCATCTTTGTTATTCTCAATGCTCAGTTTCACTCAGTATTCATAGCTTCCTGTGCACTCAGTACATTAGTGCAGCATCTCAGAAGGCTGTAAACTGACTCTGATGTATTTTTCGGAGTGTAATTTGACTTGCTGTGTGTGCATTGTGAGCAGATGCTTTTCAGACGAGATGAGCAGTGCAGGGCACAAGCTTTCCCTTTTGCTTATGGTGTGCGTACAGTTGTTTGTGCTTTAATTACATTTTGTCTTGTGTTCTGTACAGGCAACAGAAGGCCTATATAGCAACCCAGGGCCCATTAGCCGAGACCACAGAGGATTTCTGGCGCATGCTGTGGGAAAATAACTCTACCATCGTGGTGATGCTGACCAAGCTGAGGGAGATGGGCAGAGTGAGTTTGGACAAAGTGTAGAAACTCAGAGCCAGGAGCTGAAATGCTGTGTTGCTTTTTCAATTGGGCTGCTTAATAATTAGTTGATAAAAAAAATAACATGATTAATCCCGTTCCTGAATTCTGATGCCAGTTGTGACATACCCCAGAGGAAGGGGCATGGCAACGATGCCTAGATGTATAACTTAGCATAGGGACAGCACACAAATGCTGGTCTGAGCATCCCAAATCATGCTTTATTTACACAGTGAGGTACCAAACATAGTAAGTCACCAAGCAGCTTAAAACCCAAATACACATGTGTATAAGCAGGCTTTAGCCAAATGCTTAGAGTCCATTAAAGAGTCCTTTAAGCTCAGTTCATTTGGGCATTTAGCCTGGTAGCTCAAACTCCCACACATCAGCTTAGGCTTCTCCTGCCTAGGTCAGACATAAGTGTTCCTCAGGTCCTCGTGTGGGTCTAACAGACCTCTTTTAACCACTTCCTGGAATGACGTCTCTAGGGGATGATCTGTTGTCTCCACTGCCTGAGCATCACACAGTCTGTGCCTCAGAATTTACATAGAATTTGTCTTAAAAAGCCTACACGTGATTGCATTTCAGTTGCAGGCTTTTAACGTTCCTCACATTAAGCTGAAGGTATCCAGCTCCCTGCATATCCATATTCACCTGCACTCGTTTTGTATGAAACATTAGATTGGGACTAACACTGCATGCTTGTCGGTTTTTGTGTCCACAGGAAAAGTGTCATCAGTACTGGCCAGCTGAGCGTTCTGCCCGGTATCAGTACTTTGTTGTGGACCCCATGGCTGAGTACAACATGCCCCAGTACATCCTCCGCGAGTTTAAAGTTACAGACGCAAGGGTGAGCACTCCCACAACACACACATCAGTGTTCTGAGTGTTCACACAAGCTCATTTGAAACTGCTAACAAGAATCTGCCAACTTAAATCACATGTCAGAACAGAAGAGCAGAGCAGAGACAGAATCAGAGAGAAAACGCTGTGAGATCAGGGTGGAGTCAGGTTAGAAATTGGGACAGAGTCCAAACAGAATCCACACATATCAATAACAGAATAAGGGTGGAGCCAAAGGGAAAATATGGGGGCGGGGTCTGGTGAATATGAAAAATGTGAGCTTACTGTTTATACATATACAGTATGTTAGTTTTATCTTATTTCTCTTTTATTTTCTGCTTTTTCAAAAGGCTGAAGATTTGTGTCAATCAGATGTTCACTGAACCCTCTTACAAAGGCTTTCAGAAATGTCTTGTGTTAAAAAGTTTTCATCTGAATGACCCTAAGAGCACCAGTGTAGTGCCTTCCCTGCAGAATAATTATTACTAAACACTCCTTCAGTGTCCAGCCAGCGCACACACACACACACACACACACACACACACACACACTCGGGTCTGAGGAGAGGTGAGCAGAGCAGCGCTGTTCGCTCTAGTCGGCGCTTTAATTGTGATTGAATCATCAAAGTGCGTCTCTTCTGCAATCAGCCTCCAGTGCAAGCCAGTGTTAAAGAGAGCCCTAATCAGAGGTGACTGACTGGAGAGGAGGATGAAGAGGACAGAGGGAGGGAGGGAGGGAGGGGCCGAGGGAGAGAGAAAGAGAGAGAGAGAGAAGATGGGACCATTTTAGCTACACGGTTACTTTTCCTGCCCCAGAGCTAGTCACGTATTTAATCACACAATTTGACACACTCTCCAAAATTCCCTTCCTTTTTCATTTCTTTCTTTTTTCACAATTTTATTCTACTAAAGGGTCTTCCTCAGTGGAAGAAAAAAATGATAAAGCAGAGGACGAGTGTGTGTGTGTGTGTGTGTGTGTGTGTGTGTGTGTGTGTGTGCATGAGTGTGACAGATAGAGATAGAGGACAGGAGAGAGAGAGAAAGAGAGAGAGGGAGAGATAAAGAGGGTAGAGTGATGGTGTTCTGGCTGAGCTTTCATTAGGCCAAGGCCGAGTGTGTTTGATGTGTGGGGTGAGCTCGTACATTTTTTGGGGATGAGTGAACAGGGTCTCGCTCTCACACAGCTTTAATTTGGCCCTTTTCTGCCTGAGTTCAAAAATATTCCACTTTTTCAATCTCTCTCTTTTTTTTCTTTTTTTTTGCCTTCTTTCGGAATTGGGCAGTGGGCTGTGTCGTACCCTTCTCTGATTTCCCAGCAGGCCTCCATCTTGTTATTTCTCTCTCTCTCTCTCTCTATCTGAGGGGATGTTGTGGGTAGTCTCTTCCCTCAGTCCACTCGTCCACTGTCAGGTCAGGGGTGATGGGTGTCTCTCGTCCATGTCCAGCCATCGATCACTTGCCTAGATCCGTCCAGTTTAACACCGTCTCCAAAACAGTGTTACGGTGCACACACTCTATTGATTTAACCCTAACTCACACTGTACTTCAGCTGCAGAGAGGACATAAGAGGTTAGAGCCACACAGAGGAAGGTTTGACCATATCTGTGCCCTTTTCTGCACTGAGCTATCACTGAAATGATGGCAGAGTCATTGTCAGTAGGTGTATAATAATACAAAGTCTTACATTGTTCTGTATTGTAATGTAAGCTGTGTCGGAAACGTAAGAAATGCTGCCTACTTAGACTACATTCTGAGGCGGGAAGGCAGGAAGTTTTGTCCAAATTGAGCATTTTAAAAGTCTGTATGGTCAGTTTTTGAAGACACACTAAGCTAACAGCAAGCTGTGTGTATTTTTGGCAGTGTATTGACGCCTGCTGAATGTGTTATAAATGTGGGTCAGTTACCTCAAGGCTGCCTCTTAAGCTTATCAAGCATCTACTTTCAAGTTTAAGACACATCCATTGTATTATATCCTTGAACTCCAGCAGACCAGAATGATTATTAATAACGTACAGAAGTGCTTTAGAATGTTCTATATTTCTGCATAAATTTGACCTAAAACATCTTCAGATGTTCACACAAGTCCTAAAAGTAGATACAGAGAACTCAGTTAAACAAATGAGACACAAATATACTTGCTCATTTATTTATTGAGGAAAATGATCTAATATGACATATTTGTGAGAGACAAAAGTATGTGAACCTCTAGGATTTTGAAGGTGAAATTAGAGTCAGGAGTTTTCAATCAGTGGGATGACAAATCCACAGTCAGAGAGATTGTGTACAGATTGAGGAAATTCAGGACTATTGTCACCCTCCTCAGGAGTGGTCGACCAACAAAGATCACTCCAAGAGCAAGGCGTGTAATACTCAGCGAGGTCATAAAGGACCCCAAGGTAACTTCTAAGCAACTGAAGGCCTCTCTCACATTGGCTAATATTAATGTTCATGAGTCCACCATCAGAACACTGAACCACAATGGTGTGCATGGCAGGGTTGTAAGGACAAAGTCACTGCTCTCCAAAAAGAACATTACTGCTCATCTGCAGTTTGCTAAAGATCACGTGGACAAGCCAGAAGACTATTAGAAGAATGTTTTGTGGATGAATGAGGCCAAAACATAACTTTTTTGTTTAAATGTAAAGTGTTATGTTTGGAGAAAGGAAAACACTGCATTCCAGCATAAGAACCTTATCTCATCTCTGGAACATGGTGGTGGTAGTGTCAGGTTTGGGCCTGTTTTGCTGCATCTGGCCAGGATGGCTTGTCATCATTGATGGAACAATGAATTGTGAATTATATCAGAGAATTCTAAAGAAAATGTCAGGACATCTGTCCATGAACTGAATCTCAAGAGAAGGTGGGTCATGCAGCAAGACAACGACCCTAAACACACAAGTCGTTCTACCAAAGAACGTTTAAAGAACAGTTACTGAAACGTTTAGTTACAGTTATTGCTGCAAAGTGGGGTCACAGCAGATACTGAAAACAAAGGTTCACATACTTGATCTACTTTTAGGACTTGTGTGAAAATGTGATGATGTTTTAGGTCATATTTAAGCAGAAATATAGAAAAATCTAATGGGTTCACAACCTTTCAAGCACGCCTGTATTTTCATTAGCCTCTAGTCTTTTTTAAAGTCAAAATAAAAAGTTTGGGTCCACCCCTGGACTGATTTTCATCACCAGGCAAACCCCAGCATTCCTCGTCCACCCTGAGAACACAACCCCATCATAAGCACATGTTTGGTAAGCCGTTCTCTCTTTTTCTCAGGATGGTCAGTCCCGGACTGTGCGGCAGTTCCAGTTCACTGATTGGCCAGAGCAGGGTGTACCCAAGTCTGGCGAGGGCTTCATTGACTTTATCGGACAGGTGCATAAAACCAAGGAACAGTTTGGCCAGGATGGACCAATCTCTGTCCATTGCAGGTGAGAACACTCTTTTTAGATGCTTCATTCAGTATTCTCTAGCATTCTGAGCATTTTGGGGAATATGATAAGTTATCTACCTATAGATCTAAACATCACTTATCAAATATGAAGTATAATGAAGATTGATTGTTGCTGTATATCACTTTAGAATCATATACAGCTCTGTTCATCATTCTCCACACAAGTTTCTCATTTTTTACTCCTACTGGCATTATGTCTATCTATTATATTAGGAAATGCACCCATATGCACACATTCTTACTAACACTGCTGTTTAAAAGCCCTAATGGCATCATCAGACATGACACCCATGGTCCTATTACCCTCCAGGACCCGTTGGGTTATTATAAATAAGATCTTTCATAAGAGTGTCCTTCTCTGTGGCAGCACAGCTTAATACACAAAGCAGCAAAACAGCACGGCCTCTGACTTCACATAAATAATCAGCCAGTCCCTTGATGACACTGCTGACAGCTACAAAGTGCCTGTATTTTACTTCAGCTAACATTATTAATGCTCTGTTGTATGAAAAACAGCATTATGCAGCACAGAGCCAGTGAAATACTGTTAGCAGCATAGAAGCAGTAATGCAGAACTAGACTTGAAGAATACAGTATTACCATGCTGCATTGTTATGGCCATGTTAAGCTGGTGTTATGTTACAGAATACATCTGCTTTTGTTACTGTGCTTTATAAAGCTGTTCTGTATCAGATTGGCCTTCTAAGACAGCATACTTATGTTTGTTTATGTACACACCTGACCATCCATATCAACATAATTCTATAATAATGCCCATAATTATTAAAAAAAGAAACATTATGCAGTTCTTACATTGTAGATTAATACTGAAGTCATCCAGACTCTGAGTGAACACATAATGAATCATGTAGTAAACTTAAAAGTGTTAAACAAACCAAAACATGTTTTACATTTTACTTCAAAACAGACACACAACTGATGTCTCAAACACATTAAGAGGCAAGAAATGCAAGTCATGAGCTCTTGACAAGACACAGCTGTTAACTGAAAGCCATTCCAGGTGATTAACTAGCTGTGGTAGTCATGCAACAAAATGCTATTCAGTTAACAAATCATTGATGATGGAGATCTGTCAACTTTGCCCTGGCAGGAGTCGGATGCAGAGTGGTAGTGAAAAAATAAAGTAGACTAAGAAACGAAAATGTGACGACAAAAGGGGGCTAATCAAACATGTGATGAAGAAGTAGGGCTGTGAGATGAGACGAGACAGGTGTGGTCTTTGACATGACATGACAGACTGGGGGTGGAGGAATGAAATGTGGACAACGTAAATAAATGCACATGGGAACAACACGGCACATGGAAAAAATAAACAAACAAAGCATGAGGCTGAAGCGGGAGGTTCACAAGATCACAGTATCTGTTTTCTTTATTTGGTTTGAACTTGCCAGCTGAACTGTACAGTGTGTGAAAGTTTTATAAAGAATAGAACAAAAGCAGTGCTTCATAGTGACTTAAACTTAAAACATTTTACATTGAATTCCATTAAAAATTGTTTTTTTACTGTAAAGTTGCTGTTTTGGTGAAACATGATTAATGTAAGAGTAAAGTGCAAGTTGAAGGAGTGTGTGAAGTGTGTATGTTTCCCAGCTTTTAGAGATGGGGATGATAAAAGTGGGAGATTTAGCCATGACATTGAGGTATATCTTTTTTGTTGTTGTTGTGACCTCAGCTAATCAGGACCTCGTTTTGTGTCTCAGGCAAATGACAGTGTCATTTATATAGTAAAGTGTTCCTGTCACTGTACTACACACCATACATCACTTTTGTCCCACTAACATCACTAGCAGCACCTGCACAAGCTTTTCCTTGTGGTCTGCCATCCAAGTACTAACCAGACCCTGACCTGCTTAGCTTCAGTGCATTTACATGATGCTTTGCAGGTGCTGTGGCTGTTGGCATGTGTGTATATATGGCGGAGGCTTTCCCTCATTTGTTGGTGTGTCTGTTCACATAAAGAAGTCATCTTCCAAAGCTCTGCTGTATCCTCTCACTTTTATAACTCACACACACACACATTCTAGCTATTTTTTCATTTTGTTTCATTCCTCAATCTACTGTATCTGTTTTTATTTTCCTCATGTCACATATACCAGCTCTATTAATCTTTGGCTGCCCTATTCTTTTTTTTTTTTCTTTTTACTCTGTTTTCTCTCTATTTTCTTGCCTCATTACTTCACAGCTCATGTTCAAGAATCTATCTAACTCTATTGAATGGAGTCAGTAGATTTGGTCATTAATTGCTTGAGTACCATGCCAGTCACGTTTCGTAATGTATATCTGTTAAAATGGGGTTTGATGAAGTCTAAAAACAGTGTCAGGATAATGGAAATAGAAAGTGGCCTTCTCTTTTTCTTTTCTTTTTTATATATATATATTTTATTGAGGAATCACAATTACATAAGAACAAACGGCCAGCAACATTACAAGATTGCAGCAAGCACACTACACAAGGCCCATGAAACATCAAAAATGACCTCAAATTTTATATTTTTTCCCCACAACACCCACACACATCAGAACAAATTAAAAGATAAGTAAATAAAAATACAATGAAATACAATAACAATTAAAAACATACACACATACCATATACTGTATATATACATACACACATACATACATACATTTCCAAATAATAATAATAATAATAATAATAATAATAATAATAATAAAGATAATTAAATAAAATATCATTAAAAAAATAAAAAGAGAGAAAAGGGAAAGGGGGGGGGTAGATTGGCCTCCTCTTTTTCAAACATTGGAGGGGGGCAGTAAAGGGCAAAGCAGAGAGACAATGTCAAAAATGTTTATTTCACAAGGTCTCTCATGACTCAGGTGCATCTAAACGCTGATGTTTAATGTAGCATCGTTATGACCATCAGTGTTTTAGTATCACCATTATATTTAATGACATAAAGTCATGGCCGAAAGTCTTGGCACCCCTGAATTTTTTCCAGAAAATGAAGTATTTTTCCCAGAAAATTATTGCAATTACACATGTTTTGTTATACACATGTTTATTTCCTTTGTGTGTATTGGAACAACACAAAAAACAGAGGGAAAAAAAGCACATTTGACATAATTTCACACAAAACTCCAAAAATGGTCCAGACAAAATTATTGGCACCCTCAACTTAATATTTGGTTGCACACCCTTTGGAAAATATAACTGAAATCAATCGCTTCCTATAACCATCAACAAGCTTCTTACACCTCTCAACTGGAATTTTGGACCACTCTTCTTTTGCAAACTGCTCCAAGTCTCTCGTATTTGAAGAGTGCCTTCTCCCAACAGCAATTTTAAGATCTCTCCACAGGTGTTCAATGAGGTTTAGATCTGGACTCATTGCTGGCCACTTTAGAACTCTACAGCGCTTTGTTTCCATCCATTTCTGGGTGCTGTTTGAACTATGTTTGGGGTCATTGTCTTGCTGGAAGACCCATGACCTAGGACGCAAAACCCAGCTTTCTGACACTGGGCCTTACATTGCAACCCAAAATCCTTTGGTAATCTTCAGATTTCATGATGCCTTGCACACAGTCAAGGCACCCAGTTCCAGAGGCAGCAAAACAACCCCAAAACACTTTGAACCTCCACCATATTTGACTGTAGTTACTGTGTTCTTTTCTTTGTAGGCCTCATTCCGTTTTCGGTAAACAGTAGAATGCTTTACCAAAAAGCTCTATCTTGGTCTCATCTTGGTTTTCCCAGAAGGATTTTGGCTTACTTACATACATTTTGGCAAACTGCAGTCTTGCTTTTTTATGTCTCTGTGCCAGCAGTGGGGTCCTCCTGGGTTTCCCGCCATAGCGTTTCATTTCATTCAAATGTCGACGGATAGTTCGAGCTGACACTGATGCACCCTGCGCCTGCACAACAGCTTGAATTGCTTTGGAACTTGATTGGGGCTGCTTATCCACCATCCGGACTATCCTGCGTTGCAACCTTTTATAAATTTTTCTCCTCCATCCACGTCCAGGGCGATTAGCTACAGTGCTGTGGGTTGTAAACTTCTTGATTATGTTGCGCACCGTGGACAAAGGCACATCAAGATCGCTGGAGATGGATTTGTAACCTTGAGATTGTTGATATTTTTCCACAATTTTGGTTCTCAAGTCCTCAGACAGTTCTCTTCTCCTCTTTCTGTTCTCCATGCTTAGTGTGGCACACACAGACACACAATGCAAAGATTGAGTCAACTTCTCTCCTTTTTAATCTGGTTTCAGGTGTGATTTTTAAATTGCCCACACCTGTTACTTATCACAGGTGAGTTTGAATGAGCATCACATGCTTGAAACAAAGTAATTTACCCTCAATTTTGAAAAGGTGCCAATAATTTTGTCCGGCCCATTTTTGGAGTTTTGTGTGAAATTATGTCAAATTTGCCTTTTTTTCCTCTGTTTTTTTGTGTTGTTCCAATACACGCAAAGGAAATAAACATGTGTATAACAAAACATGTGTAACTGCAATAATTTTCAGGGAGAAATACTTCATTTTCTGTAAAAAGTAAGAAGCACGGGCAAATGTTTTCCTGCACCCTTTCTTCACGTTCAGAATTTCTGCTCAGTCCACGTTCACGTTGATCCGCGTCTTCATTTTCAGCTTTGCCAAGTGGAAGTGGCAAAAATAAATCTGTTGTCATATCAATTATCGTTCCGTGGGTGAAGTGGGAGTCGTTTCACAGTGGAGCGGCTTAGCACGGCAGCTCTGGAGTATTGCGGGATCAAGCTTAAAACCCCTCCTATTTTAGGCGCTGTCATAAAGGAAAAGGGCTTAGTGTGAGAGTGTGAGTATTCGTGCGCATGTACTACCAGTTTGCCATTGGTGGTGCCTCCCAGTAGAGCTGGCACATGGAGTGCATCCTGATTACTTATTTGATAATCTTTGGAGGGTTCTGGATCACCACCTTCTCTAAAAGTCATTCTGTGACATCCTTAACCTCATGCACCGCAGTAATCAAAGCACTCTATTGTTTTGGGGAATAAACAGGTCAATAGCTGTGCTCTTTAAAAAAAGCTCTCTGATAATGTAAAGGTTCTAGAGCAGTTACGTTATGTATCCAGCACCATGTTCTTATGCCAAACTTCCAATTCTGATTGCTTGAATCTTTGTGTCTCGTAATGCAGTGCTGGTGTGGGGCGGACCGGAGTCTTCATCACACTCAGCATCGTGCTGGAGCGAATGCGCTACGAGGGTGTGGTGGACATCTTCCAGACGGTCAAAATGCTGAGAACTCAGCGGCCAGCCATGGTGCAGACAGAGGTGAGCTTCTTATTCCAGTTCTAGTTCCATTTAGTGTCTATTCTGATCTACTTGCCAGTAATTCACTATAAAGTCTAAACTCTGATATAGTGATATAGACTTCTGCATTTAACCTATCCATGCACATACACACACACACACTAGTGAACACACACTAGGGGGCAGTGAGAACATATGCCTGAAGCAGTGGGCAGCCTCTATCCATGGCTTCCTTTAGTGGGATTTGAACTAAGCACCTTCAGATTACAAAGTAAGAACTTATGCCACTGAGCTACCATAATGTTAACTTAAGACTAAGTTAAGTAAGACTAATAAACACTGTAGCTGTCTAATGTCAATAATTTACATTTACAGCATTTGGCAGACGTTGACATACTAAAGTGTTTTGTCTCCATTAAGAGAATGATCTCAGCTAGTACAGACAGATTAGAGACCAAACTAGCATTACAATAAGTGTTTAAACTAGTGCTGCTTAAGTGCTCCACAAAGAGATGCTCTTCAGTCTGTGTGTGAAGACTGTGAGGGACTCTGCTGTTAGAACAACCAGTGGGAGTTTGTTCCACCACCTGTGTGCTAAAACAGAGAAGAGTCTTGATGCCAGTCTTCCGTGTCTTGAAGGATGGCAGGTCAAGTCAAGCCGTACTTGAAGTTTGAATGGTACAAGGTGCAGCTCGAGACTTGACCACTGCCATTAGGTAGAGAGGGGCTGGTCTGTCTTTTGCTATGTAGGTGAACATCAGGGTTTTGAATCTGATGTGAGCAGCTACAGGAAGCCAGTGAAGTAAACACAGCAGTGAAGTGATGTGGGAGAACTTGCGCTAATTGAAGACCAGCTGAGCAGCTGCATTCTGGATCAGCTGCAGGGGCCTGATGGCTCGCATAGGAAGACCAGCCAAGAGCACATTGCAACATTTACAACATAAGCAATGAAAGAAAGCATGAAATATATGAAAGAGTACAGAAAGATGAGTGCATTGGTAATGTCAGAACATTTGAGGACTTGAAGTGAACAATAGGCCCGTTATTGAAATGTACTTTCTTCATTAGAATAGCATATTGTCTTGTCATTCTGCATTTTATTATCTTCTAGGTTCTCACACAAAAGGTACACACTACAATAATGTATTCATGAACACTTCTTTTTTTGTTGCTTCTACAGGATGAATACCAGTTTTGCTACCAGGCAGCTCTGGAATATCTAGGAAGTTTTGATCACTATGCAACGTAAAAAGCCATCTACTTCCCTCTGCCCAGCACCCCCCTCTACAGCCTCCTGAGCCATAGAAACTTGCTTGAAACAATTGAATTGATAACGACTATATGACAAAATCAGTGATGAAAAAAATCTACAAATCCTTCTTACAAAATGTAAACAAAATCATCATCTGCACAGGCGGTGGCTTCTAGAACCACCACCCACAAGCCAAATCCCAGTTGGACAGAAACCCTAACAGAGCTGACTATGAAGGACCCCATCAGATACAAACTCCCTGTACATCCTCACTCATGAGATGGAACCTAATGCATTGGCTCAAGCTACGGGGTGGGAACAATCTGTATGCCGGACCGCTAACTTTACCTCAAGTGTTCTGATGTGGAGGATATTATTATTAATCTCTATGTGGACATGTATTTCCAAAACCAATCCTGTAAACATACAACAAAAAATAAAGGATGGCAGGTATCTGTAAAGGTCAGGACTAAGCCAATTTGTCTGTTTCAACCAATGAACTAACCTGGATGTTGACACCGATTGGTTGATTGACTGTGCTTAGATCCTTCTGTGTTTACAAAGGGGGTTTTGCCATTTCCAGAAAATTTTTCGACCCTTATTGTGAAGAACTATTTGAAAGCTGAATCATGATGGTGGCAGAAGCTTCTGAAAAGACCATCCAGAGCAGAGGAATGGAGTTTCAGGGACAGTGGTAGCAAAGTTGATAGGATTTTGAAACTTTAAACTTAGTATACTACTCTACAGCGTTCTCCTACATCTCGACTTGTAGTTGGAATCCTGAACCACTTTTGAAAGGCGTCTGGTGTTATTGGGAATGAGCAGCTGTTTAATGAATGCTGGGGAATGTGAGCATGTTTCAGGAAAGGGAGGGCTGTTTGCCACAAAAAACTACCATCTACTATGTGTTTCTCCAGCAGTCAGAGTGCGGGCAGTCTTTTCGGTGCTTTTGAGGACAAAGCTAGCTATTTTTTTTCTGAAATACACCAATGTAGCTTCGTCTGGAAACACTATGGAGGTGATCAGGGCGGGAGGCATTTTTCACATCAGCCAGAGACATGAGGACCAAAGGATTCTCCACCAAGTTCAGTGTGTCTTCTCTGGATCCTAGCATTCGTTACCTTTCACGCATTGATTCGAGGTGTCCCGTTCACGACATAGAGGAACTGATAAAGACACAGGGAGTCATCCAGCGGGTTTTTTGTCTTTTGCAGCTTACAGTGACTTTTCATCTCCGGTGACCAATATTCATTGCCATGATTTTGAAAGACTTTGTCCTCAGACATTTTTTTTTTCTTTCTTCTTTTTTTGGCTCTCTATACCAAACATGCTGCTTTAGCTATGTGATGCTGTACGTGTATGTGTGGAGATTATAATGGAAGGCTGCCTGAGAGAATGAATGGAGTCTGTGAAAGAGTGTAACTCAGTATACAACACACTCATCTCCTGTGATGGAGTGGATTCCACCAACCTGATCGTTCTCCAAAAAAATGGGATGTTCCTCGGATGTTCCTCAAAGCATTCTTGCTCTTGGAGAAGAAACTAAATCCCAAGGCTGAATACTTTTAAGGCCCTTCTTTTTCCCCATTGTGGCAGTCCTCCCATTAGTTTAGTTTTGGTTTATACCACAACCAACAGGCAGCCATGATCAATCTGGATACACTGACCTGAACCAACCACAACCAACAAAACAGTGGTGGTACAACTCATTGCATCACAAAAACTTCAAACCTGTTTCTGTAACTGTGAGTAGGACTCACATATTTGTGCGACGGGAGGAGAAGGAAGCTTCTCCTTCTTTCTTCAGATTTTGTAGAGGTCAAAAAAACGGTGTATACTGGAGAATGCTTGAACAGTGGATTCTTCTTGGAGCTTTCAGATTAGTGTGCATACTAACTGCGCGATGGAAGGAGCCGTGTGTAGTCTTTCTTATTTCCAAAAAGCCTTATTGTTATTGTAACATTATACAAAAACAAATGACATTGTTGTATTATTATGATTATTGTTATTTTACTTTACTTAGAAGACTTTTTATTTCTCAGTTTAGTTTTATAACAGAGATACTGTACTCGTTTGTTTTTTTTTTTTTAACTAGGAGGAGAAAAAAGCTCATTTTGTTCATATTATGTTAAAAGACATTCTATTTTTTCACTATAGAAATGTAAAATGTGGACGTGTGTATGTATATATGCATACATGTGAAGATCATGTGTATATAGATACACACTCACATATACAGTATATTTAAATGCAGAATATAAAGATGTATCCAAATCTTAGTATGAATAGCATTTTTCTGTCCTCTTTTTTTAATCTCTCCTTTGTTTCCACGCATCCACATTTATTTGCTTCTATAAAATTATGAACTTTTTAATTACGATTTTTAATGCAGCCTCTTTCCCTTGAAACACAGAGGAGAGTTCTGGCTACTATCAGTTCTTCTTTCTTTTATGTCCATGTTTACTGCTCATGAGCCAGTAAAAGGACGACATTTTGATTGTTCTTATCATCACTAGTGTCTAGTTTTAGGTCAAAGTATTACTTTATATAAAAAGTAGAGTTTCTTTACTAAACATTGACTTGAACATGGATAATCTTTCCTTTTCCAAATTTATTATACTTTAAGAACTATATGTTTGCTCCCTGATATTTCACCCCTCCTCTTTGTGAAAGGTTTTCTTTTATTTTAATTTTTTTTACATTTTTTGTCATTTTTTTATTTTTACTTTAAAATCAAAAATTTATCATCCGCTTGTTATATATCAACAATGATCCTGATTATGACAGATGTAAATAAACAAATATATATTATATGTATTTGTATAATTTGACCCTCACGTTTTCTGTCTTTGAAGAATAATGAAATCAAAAAAAGAACAAAAAAAACTTCTGCTAGATGTGCATCTTTCTCTCAGAAACTTTGTGTCTTGGTAGACCTTTCATCTCTGATCCCTTCAACATTTTTTTTTATTTTCTTATTAATTTTCTGGCTGCCAACTGAAGTTTGTGTTTTAGTTTCTCCCAAATAATTTTGGCCATTATGTTTCCATGTGTCTAAGGCTTGTTCATGCTGAGGATGTGGAGCTAACCCTTTCCTCACTGCCAACGGCTTTAAGTGACTACTCCTAGACTTTAAGAGTTTTATATCCCCTTTGAATAGAATGAATTAGGTATGGATAATGCAGCTGGAGAGCAATGTGTAGACTAATGTAGACTTACTGCAGTAACGGCATTGCCTTGAGTGAATGTGAATTTGGTGGTGTGTCTAATCGCATCACAGCAAGGGCGAGAGTCATTCAGCATGACTTCTCTCTCTCCACTGCTCTTCTACACTGAATTTAAAAAAAAAAAAAAAAAAAAACAAGCGATGCATTGAATTTACTTGACTCAAATGTGTGCCATCATTTCTACATGAATAAAACTTTATCGTATCAACACTTTCAGGCTTCTTATTTCACATCATCAAAGTCTTTCAGTTTGCTTACTTTTGGCACTGATTGTGCTGGTGTGACACATTACATCAAGTAGTTAATTGCAGATTAAGTAATTCATAATTAATTAAGAAAGAACTGAATTACATAATTGATCAAATTTGACCTATAAATAATTTGACCTCCGAAGTTAACCAACATTAGGCTGTGAACATGTGACCGAAGCCGTAGGCAGCCCTATCCATGGTGCCCAGAGAGCAGTTGGGGGTTAGGTGCCTTGCTCATGGGCACTTCAGTCATGACCTTTAAATGAGTTCATACAGTCGCAGTGTAAGAAAAAAATATATTAACATTTTGAAAAATTATTGGTGTTAAACATTTTTCATATGTGGCTATTAAATATGTAGGAATGATGGACACTTTCTTCAAGTACAATTTTGCAGTGTAAAAGGCATTCTTATCTTTCTTTGTTTAAAACATGTTGGCTGCATTACCAAGCTTTAGATTTGTACAGGTACATACCATAATGCTTGGTTTTTGTTTTTGTTTTTTGTTATTGTTTTTTTTTTTTTTTCCTGAGGGATTTCGGTAAGGGACATTGATGGGAAGTACAGAGAGAGTCTGGAATCTGGAAATAATTCCAGTGCTGCCTTGTGAACTGCTGGGAGTTTGACACGTTTCCCTGTGAAAACCTGGAGAAACGGCGACGCTCCTTTTGAACAAACTGGAACTCCAGAAACAAAACTGGTAGAAGTCTTCAAAAGTGACGTTGTGACTTTTTTGACCTTGTGTCTGGATCCTGAATCCTGGACCTCTGACCACAACAGCCACAACTCATGAATTATGGGATTGATTAGGGAAAAATACAGCTACGGAATCAGTACGAAATAAAAATGAGCGTATTAACAAAACAAAAAAAGCCAAAATTCCGAAGTGAAAATAGTTTTTTCTTTGTACGAAGGCCAAGTGATACTGCTTTCAAACTGTTACTTCTAATTGAAACAATAATTGGTTAAAAACCACTGTGTATGTAGATATGTTGACTTTGTATTAAAGAAATGTTGTCTGAATGGTTTGTTTCTTTGGTTATTTTACTTACGTGGTTCATTTTAATTTGGGAAAGGTCTTTGTAATTACAAACATGTTATGCTTCATTACAGTGAGCTTTGGGCATCAAATCTGCAGTTAATTTAACCAGAAATATGGATGTACCGTACCAGTCAAAAGTCTGGACCGCACCTTCTCATTCAATGTTTTTCTTTTTCTCCTACATTACAAATGAATACTGAAGTCATTCAGACTGTGAGTGAACACATAATGAATCATGTAGTAAACTTAAAAGTGTTAAACAAACCAAAACATGTTTTAGATTTTACTTCAAATTAGACACACAACTGATGTCTCAAACACATTAAGAGGCAAGAAACTTACATAGACGGTGGGGAGCAGATCTGCCTTAAGCAGCAGCAGGGTTGCCAGGTCTCTATTACCTTTTAACTCCTTATGGTTTTAACACCACATATGCTCAAAATATCTGATACTATAAGTGTTTTTATGGCTGTGACTGTGGTGTACACAAGCAGTTAAAAGGCAGTGAACATCTGAGTGTGAAGAGCATTGAGGTAGACTTACTAGTATTAGATAACTTATTGGAATGGGATCTGAAAATATAGATAGATGTCTATGTGGATCATGTGACCGACCGAGGGTAGTTCTAAATTATTAATATTTTGAGCCACACAGACAGACGTTCACACATATTCTTAAAAAAAACAAAACAAAAACATTTTGACAAAAGGGCACCCTCCACACCCCCCTCTGCACATGCCTGCTGTTTTGTTTAATAAATAATTACAGATGTATTTCTGCCTAATTGTGATGACTTTACTATTAATCAACAATGCAGAACATTTTTAAATCATGAAAAACCTCTGAATGTCCAGACGGTGTGTCCACACTTTTGACTGATACTGTACATAATGAAATTCTTCTTTATGTTGTCCCTCTATAATCATATCTGGCAACTTGACAGAACAATCTTAGCTAAGTCAGAATTTTGCCTGATGGTTAAATTCATGGTGTCTTCATTACACAAACAGCTTCCCTCATCTGACCGTCTCAACTTTGCTTGTCCTAAATTGCTTTGGACAGATATTGGTTACAAGTTTTATTTTCAGATTTTTTGAAGTAATGACTCATAGTGAGATGCTGAGCGGTGTGTTTATGGGAATTATGGGAATTTGAATTTGCATGTATTTATGAATTGAGTGTGTTCAGGGAAAAGTTGGAGGGACATTTAAAACCCAGATTTTACACTTTGTTATTGTCTACCAGACGGACTTTACTTTATACTAGTTGGCAACTGTTTCCGTTATTGCCAGCAGCTAAAAGCAGTTATTGATGTTTAATTAAAACCACACTGACTTTATATCAGGATTTCTCCTCTATTAAAGCCAAATGTCTCTTCTGTCTTTTCATGCCAGAAACACTACCTGAGATAATAATGCTCCACAGTCACTAAGCTCAGGCTGAAGCTCTTCAAATGCCAGCAGGACTACTGCTGGAGCTGAACTCTTCACCTGTTGCTATTTAGCTCCAGATCTTCTCCCACACCTGCTCGTCTCCACCATCGTCCTGCTAATAACACACTCCCAACAACAACTAAACAGGCAGAGAGAAAAAAGAAAGAAAGCTTCTCATTTATTATTGGAGAAGGAAGACGCGTGAGGAGGAGGATGTGGGCCTAATTACGCTCTGAGCTGTGCGCTGGCTCATTAGTGCTTTGCTAAGCAGCCCATCAAAGCGTAGTTTGTGAGAGAGTACTGAAAGGCACAGAAATTTGTAATAAATGGCAAAGCAATAAATTTGATTATCCACAGCCTGTGGCTGAGCTGAGCTGCAAATGACAAATCAATTCAATCAGGCCTTTGGAGACTGATACTTGGATATGTGTAAAATCCTTTTCTGAGGGGTAACACATGTTAGCCTTTGACACTAATTTCAACCAAAATCCATTTTATGGTGTTTTATAGTGAACGTTTTTCATTCCATAGAATAAGGAATATTTGCTTGTTAAGACTTTTTTCTGCACTATTGTTTTGGACCGAACCAAATAAGGAAACAATGTCAACAAGTAGAAATGCTGGTCACATTCTTTATGGTTTCTGGAAAAATCTGTGCTATACAAGATGCTTTTTTCTGTGATAGTCTCCATATGTAAAGATTTATCAGAGCTGACGTGTTGTCTAGAAGCTAGTCATGATGTACATAAAATTGCACTCTTTACACTCTTAAAAGATTCTTCAAGGGTTCTTCAGTAAACATGGTTCTATATACAACCATGAACACTCAAAGAACCCAAAGCGTTATTTCAATGGTGAAAGGGTTCTTCAGATTGATGAGGAGCATGTTGTAGATGATTCTATACTAGGACTGTCCAAGTTAACGATAATACGATAATAACGCTTTAACACAATGAAATGGGGGGGGGTCTGTGACAGAGCTAACTTAATTTGCTATTTCTCCATTAAAATGCTATTAATCAGCTTAAAATCAATTTAAAAAATTAACTTTGTAAATAACAAATAATGTAATAATAAAACAATAATAATACATAATAAAAGAGAATGTAAAGAGATCAACTGGTTTATTAAGTGTATTTACATTAAAGATCAGATGATTTACTTCAGTCTTTTGCCACACTTTCCTCACTTTCACTTGCAGGGCATTTCAGTAAAATTCTGACCAAAGAGCTGATCACTGGGGAGCCAGCATGCTTGGAGGAAAGCGCAGGATTCCCAACTTTGAATGGACCAATCAGTAGACGCCTGAGCCAGCGGACATTGCAATGTGAGAGTGATAAAGAGAGTGAGAGCACCATCTACACACCCAGAGAGAGCACTGCCAATTTTTGCTCTGTTGGGCTCTGGCTGTTGATGGCAAACAGCATGACTGGGATTCAGACTCATGATCCTCTGGTCATAGTGTCAGCGTCTTAGCCTGCTGAGCCACTCAGGGCCCTTGCTTCATGACTTTTGTCTTCTTCAGAAATGAATGTGTTTACATGCACATCATAATCTGATAATTGCAGAAAATCTGATATAGTCAGTGATCCACTTTTGAGCACTTGAGTAATCAGATAATGAGACACTCTGGGTTTAACTGAGACAGGCAGTGATCAGAGTTATCAGTCAATAAACTCACAGAAGATGTAAATGACATGTAAAACCCAAACTTCATGCTTCAGATTTTTTTGAACATCAAACATCTTTACCTGAAATTATGAGCATTCATCAGCAGCGTCACTTTAGCAGTGTTATGTTGCAGGTGCTGTGTTAAACACTACTCAAAATGTAGGGTTCTGGCCTACAGAGGTCGAGTAAGAGGTTACATTTACATTTGAGGCATTACACAGTAAATCTACCAGTGTTAAATCAACACTATTAGAGTTAAATTAACACTGAGAGTGTTACATTTTGACACCCTCAGTGTTAATTTAACTCTAATAGTGTTGATTTAACACTGGCAGATTTACTGTGTAAGCAGATGCTGTTATCCAAAGTGACTTACAGTTGGGGGTTAGGTGCCTTGCTCAAGGGCACTTCAGTTGAAGACCTGCCCGGGGATTGAACCGGCAACCTTCAGGTAACCAGACCAGATCCTTAACCACTAGGCCATGGCTGCCCCCCCATGCACTAAGATATCAGATTACTGAGCTAAAGCTCTCTTTATCAGATTTCTTACTCAGATTTCCTAGACTTTACTCTGATCTAGGACATCAGAGTAAGATGTTTACATGACCTTTGAGTAATCAGATAACTGCAGAAATCTGATTATGACCAGACTATGAAGTGCATGTAAACAGTGGTCTTCTAACAAAGGCCTTCAGATCTTGATTTTCTGCTGTCATCTGCATATCAAAGGTTATTGAACCTTCTTCAAAGAATCTTGAATCCTTTGTCATCTTCCTTCAATCTGCTTCTCGTGATATCTTGAGCGTACAGGTTGAACAGGTATGCTGACAGATGGCAGTCTTTTCTCCTTTGCCAATGTGGAACCAGTCTGTCTGTTTTCTGTCATGACTGCCTTATTGATCAGTGTAGATTCCTCATTAGAACAATGAGATACTCTGGTGTTCTCATCTTCCTGAGGACACTTTATGTGGTCAACTGTGTCAAAGGCTTTGCTCTAGTCAATTAATCATATGTTAACTTCTTGAATTTCTTAGCCTTTTCCAGAATCTAGTCTACATCTGTGATGATATCTCTTTATTGCTCTGCCTTTCCTGAACCCTGCTTGCACATCTGGAAGCTCTTTCAATATATATAAAGCTCTAGTCTGCACTGAGTGATCTTCAGCATAATTGTACTGACATGTGAAATTGTGAGTTTGCACACTCGTTTCATTTTTTTAATGCTGGGATATAAACTGACCTCTTCCCATCTGCCAGCCATTGAGTGGTTTCCGTATTATTTGGCATAATATTGGTCAGCACTAGGGATGGCATGGTGGCTAGGTCATTAGCACTGAGGTCTTGGGTTCGAGTTCCCATGTAGTTGAAGTTTCCATATTCTCCCTGTGTATATGGGTTCCTTTAGGGTCTCTGGTTTCCTCCTACAATCCAAACACATGGAGATCAGGTGAATTGGGTATTCTAAATTGTCCTGGTTTGAGTGTGTGAATGTAGTGCTCAGATCATATGCCGCACACTGCATCAACTGAACTTGTGTGGTCATCATCCCACAAGGAAGCCTCTTCTGAAGAAGAGAAAAGCAGTTCAAGAGCATTACTGGAATCATGTCCTGTGGTCTGCTGAGACCAAAATAAACTTGTTTGACTCAGATGTGGCGTGTGTGGCAGTGCCCTAGTGACGAGTACCAAGACTGTGTCTTGTCTACAGTCAAGCATGGTGGTGGTAGCATCATGCTGCATGAGGGAGCTGCAGTTCATTGAGGGACACCTGAATTGAGGGAAAAACATTTTTTGACACAAATAGAACATGTTCACTGTGAGGTGTACTCACTTGTGTTGCAGCTATTTGGACATTGATGGCTGT